>SNQJ01S0185217.1:0-18106 GCA_010110895.2 Picea sitchensis | reverse complement strand
ATGGATTCTGGTAGGGCTCCTGCTACATTCATGTAAACACATATTCTAGCATATGAGATATAATTGAATCACTTTGTTACTTCTGAGATGTTGACAAAGTATCCCAGCATATTGTCAATTCCTTTGAGGGTCTCAGGTTCCCAGGATTCCCTTGGGAGGGAGTACATCATGATCCATATTGACGCTTTTGTGAAGGTTTCTTTCTCTAGAGAAAACCTTTTTGTCCAGTATCTCATGTGCAGGCCTACTGAGTTGAATAAATAAGGCCCTTCCTAAAATAACTTTTCTCTGTCAGTCGAGTCCGAGAAGATTGTTGTGAAGAATCCTTTTGATCCAAGTTCGAGGTCTATTCTTCCCATTATTTTCCATCTTTCTTTAATCCAAATATGGAGGGATTTTTCCAAGGGCCATATCTCCATAAATTTCCCAATCAGGGCATGGTATTTCATCATTTGGATGTAGTTCCTTATTCCATTTGAGGTTACCCCGTACTTTAGGTTTTCTACAGTCTTAGGTAAGCAACCATTCTTTAGCTACTTTTTCTGATTTTGTCATTTCTCTTCCTTGTCTAGAACTGCCATAATTGTCTATCCTGCGTCGTTCTGACCCATGCTTATTCCCCCCATTTCAACATCCTCACCCTTTCTTTCAGGCCTACTTTTGACTATGTCCTTAAATGACTTCTTTTCCTCCAGCTTTCCCTCTTTCGACCCTTTTCTCGAGTTTTTTTCTGTCCTGGGATTTGACATCCCATGGGACAGTTCCTTCCATCTAGGAAGGAGACTTTCCCTCGCCCCAGCCAAGGAGGTACTCTGCTTCTTATTCCTTTACTAGTACACCCAAAACCCTAAGATCTCCATCCTTCCTCCCTTTCGAGTTAAGAAATTAATTATATATATTGAATTTTATCTTTATTTTTTCAATTCCATACTCAATAGAGATGGTTATCATTTAGATATTTATTTTTTCCGCTTAGCATTTAATAAATATAACTAACATATTTTTAAAATGGTGGAATGAGAATGTAAAAGAGAATCACGGTGGTTATATTGCGTAAAAATAAGAAAATTGTTACTATTGATTATTGATCCATGAATAACTAATAGAGGATCTTAATAGCTAACACAAATGTAACATGGTAACAACATGGGTATGGTGATAAATATGAATAAATCAAGATACTCTCCCTCCATAAAAACATTGAATGTAAGCATTATTTTGGGCATTAAACATTGTAAACTAAAGGAATTAATGATGATCAAGAGAGAGATAAACACACCAAATTTCTAACTTTTTTATTATAGAGAATTGTTGGCTTCCCAATTAACTCAAGTGGGTGTGAAGAAAAGTTGTTACGCTTCGCACTTGGGTTCAAACCCCACTTAGTGACATGTTTTATCTTACTAAGTCAATTGTTGATGAGCTATGTATGATATATTCATGCTTTGTTGACTGGTACCTTTCTTGGAATGATGGGAAGTGCTCAAGAGGTTTCCCCTGGGATATATTAACTAGAAACTTTGGATAGCTCAGAGGAGGAAGGTTATCTAAGAAGATGAGAATGAGATTAAACCCTTCACCTAGTGTAGCCATATCACTTCATTATGGTCACGTAACCTGTTGGCATAGTGGCACACCTAAGGTTCACTCCAAGAGTGCACCAACAAGCCCTAGCTATTGGCCCTTTCGGAAACACCTGCGAAGCAGATGCAATCTCACCCAAAGCAGCTATGAGGGGGTTGCAGGAAAAAGATGTCTACAACTAGGGGAATATCAAATGGATCTTATAAACAACTTCATAATCATCATATATCAGTTCCTTCTCTTATCTACTCTGCACAGTTATAGATCTAATCTAACACAACAATGCAAGTAACAATATAACAACGAAAGAGATCAAAGCATCAATCACACACACAACACAAGATATATGTGTTTCACCCTCTCTCTAGGGCTATGTCCACAAAATTGTGCTTATGATTTATTAAGGTAAAGCATATAGTTCTTGTCTGCGCTCTCAGCTAGTAGATCTTCTTTCTTCTCTCTCTTTCTCTCCCCTTCCTGCGCACCCAGCTACAGGACCTGATCCTCACACATAGCTAAATATCTTACAATACCATAAGGCTCTCTCTCTCAACACTTCTCTCTCACACTACAATAATCTCTCACAACACAATAGAGATAGATCTACAATGATATCATACCGACTTCTACCAACCCGACCCAGGTCCTCTTGACCTTTATTTATACATTACAATACCTCACCGACAGCCTTAGGCCGAAACCTAGGTGTCCAAAACCCTAAATACAAAAATCCTAGGTGACTAAAACCCTAGGTCAACTTGACCTGCTTTTCCCGGGCTTCGCCAGCCTGTCTTTCCTTCCTTCCCGCGCAGTGCTAACGGTGGATTTTTTCGCTTGCTGATATGTCCTTGATCCATCTTCCTTGCTTATCTGTCATCCTCGATCTCCTCATATAACGACTTGCTTTTCCTCACTTCGCTGCATCTTTTCTGCTCTTTTGCTCACTTCGACCCAGTGAAAGTGTCTGTGTCTCCTGCGAAGCTCACTTTTTATCTTTTCTTCCTTGTTCTTCTCTTCCTTCCATAACCAAGGGAAAACAGGCCCCCAACACTCACCTGTGAGTTGTCTTGAGGCACTTCAGATATGATTCCTCTCTTTTTCTTTGTCTTTAGACTGCGCAATGCAGCCTTTGCTTTTTGATTTGTGCCTCCTCTCCTTTCTTGTGTAGACTTTACTTTTTGTGTTTGGTACCCACTTTCAACTACACCTGGTACTGGACCCTTTTCCTCATGCATTTACTGAGAGCTGTGAGGTAGCTGGTTGTCATAGTACAACTTCAGTCAACCCCCATTCACCAATCCTTTCTTTCATCCTCCGTTCAATGTCTTCAACTGTGCAGCTCCTCCCTCTGTGATATATGCGATCTCATATGGTCCGAGCTAATGCGATCTAAACTTCCCAGGGTGTTTTATAAATTTACTGTCATACATCAGTACTAAGTCACCTTGCTTGAATACCTTCTTCTTGATGCGCCTGTCATGATAGGCCTTCTCTCTTTCCTTCTGAACTTGCTGGTGGAATCCTGCAATGAATCTGTGTTCTTCCACTTCGACCAATTGTGCAAGCCTCTCTCGAACAACGCCAGTATCATCCATCTTTGTAAACGCAACAATCCTTAAACTCGGTACCAAGTATTCCATCGGGACAATGGCTTCAAGACCATAAACCAACTTGAAAGGGGTCTGCATTTTTAATTTCTTACAAGTGGTTCTATAGGCCCATAGTACTGCAGGTACTCTTAAATCCCAGTCATCCCTGTTCACACTGCAAATCTTCGTCAATGTTGTCTCTAAGATTTTGTTGAATGCTTCAACTGTTCCATTTGCTTGTGAATGGTAAGGTGTACTCTTCTAATGGTGGACTGCAAATTCTTCAGTCAACACTTACACTGTCTTATTGATGAAGTGCGTGCCTTTCTCTCTCATAAGGATCTTGGGGCATCCAAACCTAGTTATTATATCATCAAATATAAAGTGTGTAGTTGTAGTTGCACTACAGTCCTTGACTTCTCTGGCTTTGGCCCATCTGGTTAAGTATTCGCTTGCAATAATGATATACCTTGCTCCTGTGTGCTTTCCTAGTGGGTTTATAGGTCCCACAAAGTCGATGGCCCATTTTTCAAATGCTTGTAGGGTCATTTGTAGTGCTAATGGCATTTCATCTCTTCTAGATGGTTTCCCAATTCTCTGACATACATCACAGGCTCTAGCATAATCTTTGGCATCTCTGTGTAAGGCCAGCTCGCAGAACCTTTTGCGCAGTTGCTTTCCCTGCATAATGTCATCTTGCGATGCCCTCATGAGCTTCGGAGAGGATCAACGGTCGCTCTGTCTCCATAACATATCTCCTTAATATCTCATCAGGTCCCATCTTGTATAGTTGACCAACTATTAGTGAAAAATCTCCAGCGTGCACTACTAGTTGTTTCTTCTGGGGAATTATGTACTCACTGGGTGCCATTCCTGTTGACAAGAATTGGACTATGTCTACGAAGTGATCGTCGATCTTTCTAATGGTGAGAAGTTGTGCGTCTGATAGTATATCCTCCAAACTGATGGGTTCTTCACCATGTTCCAACCTTGACAAGTGGTCAGGGCCCTTGTTCATTCTTCCTGGCTTAATGATGATCTCAAAGTCGTATTCTTGAAATAGTAGGAGCCATTTGCATATTCACCCCCCCAACACTGGCTTGTTGACTAGGTACTTTAGCACAGAGTGATCTGTGAACATTTTAAAGTTTCCTCCCAACAAGTTGTGGAGGAATTTTTGCAGTGCATACACCATGGCTAATCCTTCTCTCTCTGTAGTGGTGTAGTTAACCTCGACTATAGATAGCTTCCTTCTAGAAAATGCTAAAGGGTGGTCAATATCCCCTTCTCCAAGTCATGCCAGTACTTCTCCTAATGCAATAGAAGATGCATCGACATGCACATGAAATTATTTGGTCCAATCTGGAAAAACCAAAATGGGCGTAGTGACCATCTTCTCTTTCAAGGTGTCAAAGCTCTACTGACATTCATCTGTCCAACCAAACTAACAATCCTTCTTCAACAACTTCTCCATCGGCGCTGTGATTTGGGCATAGACTTTAATGAATTTTCTGTAATAGCCAGTATGACCTAGCGCAGTGCGCAGTTGTTTGACTGAAGTAGGAGGTGGAAAATCAACTATAATTGCAATTTTAGATGGATCAACCAGCAAGCCCTGCTTGCATACAATATGGCCTAATAGTACTCCAAATGGTGAGAAGAAGATGCACTTCTTCAGATTTAAAGAAATTTGACACTACCTGCATTTATCCAACATTAGCCTTAGACATTCAATATGGTTTTTCAACAAACTAAACACAGTCCAGTCATCAAAATAGGCTTCTAAAAATTTATGCAAAAATTCTTTGAACGCTTCGACCATCACCCTGGAAAAGATGGTTGGAGAATTCTTCAGTTCAAAGGGCATTACTGTATATTGGTAGGATCCCCATTCTGTGGAAAATGTAGTCTCGTGGTGGTCCTCCTTGGCAATCTGGATCTGATGGTGTCCTGAAAAGCCATTTGTAAAAGAATATACCTCCTGGCCTCCCACGTTGTCTAATACTTCGTCAGTGAATGGTGTAGGGAAGGGATCATGCAGACAAACATCATTCAACTTCTTGAGGTCCACACATATCTTGATTTCTACTATTTTCTTGTCTTGTACTATCATAGGGCTGATCCACTCCGAGTCTTCGGCAGGTTCAATAATCCATGCTTACAGCATTCTATCGAGCTCAGTCTTCACTTTTTCCTTGTATTTCGGGTTCAATTTGTAGGGTCTTTGCTTGACTGGATTTGCATCTGGTTTCAAAGGTATTCTCATCTCTCCCATAGGTCCTTTGATACCCTTCATATCAATAAACTTGGTCTAAAACAAGTCCTGATATTCATGCAACAATTCTGTAATCTTGTCAATGGTGGCAACATCCCAGTAATCTACGACATTGACAAGCTTCGGTGTCTCCTCTGTCCCAATGTTGACCTTTATGATCTTGATGGGCTGAACAATAAATGGTATCTCAAATCCTAGTCCTTCCACATCTCCCTGGCCTTCTGTTTCAGTGATGTTTACCTTCTTGAGATGGTCATCATCATCAGCATTGATGTTGTAGCAACTCTGCAATTTCTAGAGAGGCGCAGTCCATTCGTCCTCTTCTTGTTCCATAGGAAGGCTAGATGCCTCTTTGAATACCTTCTGCCTCACAATCTGTAATTCTTAGTCTACTGAAGGATGTTCACTTTCAAATAAAAAGGTGGTTACAAAATTCTAAATCATACCTTCCCAATCTGCAGTGACGAGGCGCAGCTCCGCTTGAAGGTACCAATTGATAGGGGTTGTGTCCAGCGTGTTAATGAATCTGTGCACCCATTATTCTCAAGGAATGTCACTCCAGTCTTCTTCATAGCTTCGCACATGGTCCTTTGGGCAACTTCGACTGGTATACCTTACTTCGCAGTTTACTGCTTGTGCTGAGAACCATGCTATCATCAAGGTTCGACATTGTGTCCAGTCTATGATGTTTCTTTTATGCGTTCCCCACCATCTTGCTAGTGTGTCTTTCAGGGCCTCGTCCATATCCAACAACCTCTGTTGTGTTGGTACGATTGCTTCAAAGTCTATCAAGAAGGATTCTAAAGGATTCAGACCATTGAAGGTAGGTAAGTTACTTATGGTTGTACCAATCTAGCGAACCTTTCTAGTCAGTCGAGCACATCTCCTTGTGGATACTTCCTACATATGGTTCTTCCAGTTCTCCAATGCTTCTTCTGAATCTGATGAACACATGCTATCACTTCGCCAACTCAGATTCCCATCGGTTGTAGGGTTGATGTAATCCTGTTGTCTGGTTGTTAGTTTGTAGAAGTTTTCCAGTTCATATGCATGGTCTTCTTCTCTGATGGGCTCTTTATATCATTGACCCTCATCTAGATCTAAGGGTGCAATGACCCTAAGGCCAGCTCTTTCAAATGTCATACGTCTTTTCTTTAAGTCAACAACAATAAAATTGTCAAAGGCCCAATCAATTCCTAGCAATGTAGGGTAAGGGCAGTTGTCATCGACAATTTCAATTACCTCAAAATCTGCAAAGGTTCTAACTCCATCGATGTCCACAAGGACATGCTCCAATTGTCCAAATGGGTTAACAACTTGCTGATTAGCCATGCTAAGCCTGATAGGGGAATAGATCAGCTTGGGTTTCCCCATCAATGCCCACGTTTGCTTCGTCATGACATTGACCTCCGACCCTCAGTCGAGGACCACATAGTCTATATTATACTCTCCTATCTGAGCATTCAAGTGTAATTCTTTATTTGTCCTTCTCTTCTTACCAATTTGGTGTATTTCCCTAGTCAGTAAGGGGTCTACCTTCCCTAGCTCATACTGTCTGATTAAGTTCTGTAATTCTTGTACAACATTTTCATCCTGAATCAACTTAAGACAAGTGTACAAAAATTCGATGAGCTTACTTACCTCTTTTTCTTCTTTCGGCGGGACTGATTGATCAAATGCCCGAGGCATTCCATATTCTTTTACCTCTGGGCTTGTTTTTTTATGAAGAACCTTGATCTCCCTTGAATTCTTGCCTTGCTTCGTCAAATATTTGTCTTTCTTTCTTTGCATCAAAAGCTTGAGTCTTCTCTGCAGCTTTCCTGATACCTGAGTATTCTGTGCTCTTTCGTTGGTTCATTCTATCTTCTCCTGTAGTAGTGCCCCCTTGGGTAATAAAAACGACTCTAGGGTCTGCTCTGTGAGGTTCAACATATACTAGTTGTACTTGTGGGTTTTTTTGAGGTCCTCGTCTTTCTTGAAGCTTAGCTAGCAGCGCAAGACAGTCCTCAATGACATTCTCGAAGGAATTGCAATAGCGCAAGTGGTACAAGGGTTCTGACAGTCCCTTGCTAAATGTCCTAGCTGCGTGCAGTTAAAACATATTATTTATCCTTGGCCTCGGCCCATACCTCCTCCTCGTCCTCATCCTCTAAATCCACTGCAAGGATTGAAGTTTCCTCTTCCTTGAGATTTATACTACGCATTGTTTCCTACTTGATGTACTTCACCTTGGATCTTGTATATGTCTCTTGATCTTTCATGCATGAGATCATAAGCTCTACATTCTCTATCATCATGCCCTACTGACTTACAAAATGTACAATACAAGTTTGTGGGTGTCTGAATGTATTTCTGCATATAATAGCACTCACTAGGGTGATGTCGATTTCTGCATACTTCGCACCAGGGTAATGTGACTTGCTTCAAAGGGCTAAGAGCTCCAGAAGCCAAATATATGTGAAACATGGGACATTGCTCCTTGTCATGGCCTTCTGATTTGCATCTGATACACTAGATGTCTTCCCTTTTGTATTTTCCTTTGTGCTTTTTCATGTCCTCAACTTGCAAAGACAAACTAGTTAACTGACTCATGATTTGGCTCATACCTAAGCTGGATTCTCCTATAGGGGCTAATTCAAGCTTCATAGAGATCTCCAAGGCTTCTGCTTGCAAAGCAATCTTCTGCTGCATCAGGGGAAATATGATGTGTGGTAATAGAGCAGTGATGAACCATTCTTTGTTCTGCTCATCTGGGATCTTGAAAGTCAATCGACCTGTCAAGGTCTTAAATCTTTGATCAAACTCCCAAACATGTTCGACTATCTTTTGTTTGATCTCCTTTAGCTCTGTAATACATTATGAATCTGACTTAGGTTTCTTAAACTCTTCAATTAGTTCATTCTTGATCTCATTTAGTGGCTTAGGCTACACAAGTCCTTGGACAAGCTTCATATACCAACTCAATGCGTGATCCCTCAGTGTAGTGCTAAACTAGTTTCTTTTAACAGCTTCATCAATAATATTTTTAATGTTCCATACAGCCTCACACAGGAACCAGTGTTGATCAGGATCTTCAGATCCATCCCCTCTAAAGATAGGGAGCCTCATCTCATCTGCCATAGAGCTGCCTAGGTTTCCTGTCTGAGTAGATGTTGAACTTCTAGTAATAGTGCTCTGAGGACTCTGGTGCTTCTGAATGTTCTGATTACTTAGCGTCTCGGAAACAACAAGAGGATTGATATTACTTACTTCAGTAGTCTGCGTAGTTTCTGATGTTTCTGGCTTGTCCCGACGAAGTTCTTTAGCGGCTTCCTCCTCTGCCCTAGTGGGTTCTAAGTGCTATTCATCTGTCAGATCCACCTCTTCTCCACTGTAGAAACCCTCTTCCCCATAGTTTTTCTTAAATAGGTTCTCAAGGTGAACCCCTCTGAATACTTTTCCACTGCACATATGTCCAGCTTCTGTGTCATTGTCACTGTTTGAATTCCTAAGCATTAGCCTTTTCAGGTCCAATTGGTCTACTGTATCTTTAAGACATGGTTTTCATGCAAGAGCATCTTGATTCTTAACTTCAGAAAATGCAAACATTTCCCTCCGGGTCCTTTGAAAAAGTATCTCTCGACTTGGCTATACGATTCTACTCCATCAATAGCAAATTCGGTGATATACCCTCCAATGGTACTATCAAACCAATGATCTATAGCTCGAGATATGGACGCTATCAATTGTCTTAACCTTTTGTATCAGCGTCGACGTCCAAACCATAGGAGGTCTAGATCTGATCTCAAACTGGGTATCAGCTAACCCAACCAACCATTCGTGTAGCTCCTGATGGATTCCTCCAAAGAAGATCTCATGAATGTCAGTGAAGATGTATATTTGTAGCCAATCTTCAGTACTCAGCTTAGGGTTCTTGTTTTGGGCTTCCGCAAAGTCCCTCTCTTGATCCTCTATCCACTTTTGAATCTTTGTCTTCGATGGGAACCACCTTGACATTCCCTTACACAGATTACTGTCTTGGCAACAGAACCATTTGTTGGCACAAGGGTAGACCCGAGGTTCACTCCAAGAGTGCACCAACAAGCCCTAACTACTAGCCCTTTCGGAAACACCTGCGAAGCAGATGCAGTCTCACCCGAAGCAGCTATGAGGGGGTTGCAGGACAAATATGTCTACAACCAGGGGAATATCAAGTGGATCTTATAAACAACTTCATAATCATCATATATCATTTCCTTCTCTTATTTACTCTACACAGTTATAGGTCTAATCTAACACAACAATGCAAGTAACAATATAACAATGATAGAGATCAAAGCATCAATCACACACACAACACAAGATATATGTGGTTCACCCTCTCTCTAGGGATACATCCACATAACTATTCTTATGATTTATTAAGGTAAAGCATACAGTTCTTGTCTGCGCTCTCAGCTAGCAGATCTTCTTTCTTCTCTCTCTTTCTCTCCCCTTCTTGCGCACCCAACTATAGGACCTGATCCTCACACACAACTGAAGATCTTACAATACCATAAGGCTCTCTCTCTCAGCACTTCTCTCTCACACTACAATAATCTCTCACAACACAATAGAGCTATATCTACAATGATATCATACCGACTTCTACCAACCCGACCCAGGTCCTCTTTACCTTTATTTATACATTACAATACCTCACCGGCAGCCTTAGGCCGAAACCTAGGTCTCCGAAACCCTAAATACCAAAACCCTAGGTCAACTTGACCCGCTTTTCCCGGGCTTCATCATCCTGTCTTTCCTTCCTTCCCGTGGTGTGCTAACGGTGGCTTTTTCCACTTGCTGAGATTTCCTTGATCCATCTTCCTTACTTATCTGTCATCCTCGATATCCTCATCCAACGACTTACTTTTCTGCACTTCGCTCCATCTTTTCTTCTCTTTTGATCACTTCGACCCAGTGATAGTCTCTATGTCTCCCACGAAGCTCACTTTTTATCTTTTCTTCCTTGTTATTCTCTTCCTTCCATAACCAAGGGCCCACATGCCCCCCTCACTTAGCCGTGACATTAGCATGCTCTCCATTTCAATATTCATTATCATGTTACCCACTATTATAAAATGGTTGAATATGGGTTTTTCATATACCCATTCATGTTCCCCACTTCTATAGTAATATGCTTAAGTTTGGTTCAACCTTCATTAGAGCATTTTTCATTTTTATAAAATGGTTGACTTGGGTTTCCCACATATTTATCTGCTTCAATATTCATGAATATTGTGGAATTTGGGTTTCCCATATGCCCGTCCATGCTCTCCACTTTTTTGGATTCCATCTTCCCATCTGCTTCAATATTTGGTCTTCATCCATCCATCTCCATTGTCGTTAACTTTCCAACTTGATAATAGGTTCTCCATGGTCTTCAACTTATTTCTCCATTACATAATGGTTGATCCTAATTGAAAATTCATGTTAGAATGAGCATGTTGTGCCACTTGATGTTTGTGAATACCTTCTTTACTTTTATATTTAGCTGTGGAGGTGGTGTTAATAACTACTAGTAGTGAGGTTGGTTCATTAACATTTGATTGAGTATCGATTATTTCATAATCATACTAGAAAACATGACGAAGATACTTGAAAGGTGAATGTTGGGATTGTTGGTAGTTTAAAACATTCCATCCAACACGGGGTGACAAATAAATCTTGGTTTTTTTTCAATTTTATTATTTTGATAGTAATGGGGGTCAAAGGGAATAATTTATTCTCCCTTTTTAGCTTTGGGTAGAAAAACAACTTTGGCTAATGGTGGAGACAGTGCACTAGTGCTTTGAAAATCATTCAATGACAATTTAACCTTTATAATCCTTAATTACTCACCTAAGAATTTAAATTTAAATATGTGAAATTCTTTCACTATTTGAAGTCAATCATACACCTTAAATAACATTGGGATATTAGATTTTATTTCTTTTGAAAGGATCTCAATGCAAAGAGAATCACACCCAATATTTAACTACATCCTTAAAGGCCAACCCTTTCCTTCTTCTTGATTAGTTAGAGGTGATATAACATGGAATTGAGTTTAAAATGAAATATATAATTGTTCAATATAATTGTATTCAATATGGAGGAATCTTCATATTGATATGTACCGTGTTAATAGAATAACAAGAGATGCATGACAGTGTAGTCCCTATCGAGTTACTTTGATAGTTTGAAGATATATAATGAATAGTGAAACATAATATAACTAAATGCACAGGTAATGAATGGTGTTTGTCAAAAGATAACTCATATTACAAAGAAGAATGCATTGTTATGTAGTAGGCATACGATTGTACATATAAGTCCATTGAGATGGATACCTGCTAGGAGTAGGAAAAATATTGTATAGGTCTTGTTTCTTGATTTTCGATTTGGAAATAACACATGCAATGTAGGACCATATATACTTGTTGACATTCTGTCGAAGTTTCAACCAATAAAAATGTCACTGCAACACTTCCATTGTCGTTTCCACGTCGAAGTGTCCTGCCACCCGACTATAGTGGGATTCCCAAATCAGCGTTGCTCTCTCACTTGATGGAATGCAGAGATGGCCCAGATGGCACAACAACCCATCCTAAATATGGAAATTATTGACATCTGTGTTGGTGCCCAACATCTGGTAGGTGTTGGCGAAGTTGGGATCCATCTCATAGAGGTGGGGCCACACAGAGGTCTCATGGACGCAAGAGTCTAGCAATGTGGTGAGTGTCACGACTGGAGGTTGGTCGAGGATATTATTGGATAAATCGGTAGGTGAAGACACTAACTGATCTCCCTAGATCCACCCAAATCTAGAACAAAACAAGATAGGACATGACGCTTTCCCTAAGTAACTATCATTGAATTTGTCATCAAATAAGGAATAAGTGACATACCTCTAGATATTGCTTCCTTATGTCTTTGTTGTCCCCACTTCACTTTGGTTGCCTTGTAATGTTAGATCTACAACAACACAAATCGACCAAAGTGAAAGAAACAATAATACATTCAATGAAGACTTAAACATGTGATCAAGGAGTCATGTAATAAAATAAGAGTGATTTTATGGGAAAGGTACATGCCACTATATTATATTAAATGACAGTAGAAGATACAACCAGATTGCCTTGATTTTACAAGCTTCCTTTCGGTGGTCCTTTGTTCCAACACACACACTTGATCCAAACTTGCATGAAAAAGATCCACTATAGCCTGATGGACAAATGGAAGCCTCAAACACCAATTCAAATAGGATTCCTCACACAATTCTGAACCTATTCTTTCATCACTTCTCTATTCAATATTTCTTAACCTCTTCCTTGAGAAACCTTTCATTATATAGGAGAAGGAGAGATGGTTAAAGGGATGAGGATGATCCCACTAAATCTGAGAAGTCAGTAGGATGCCAACCATGCGAATGCCAACTCATTTTCTAGAATATCCTCTTCTAGAACCTTCGTAACCTTTTCTTCCTTTTTTAGCTTTGAAACAGGTTCGCACCCTATCTATAGAGAAAACTATGAACCCCTTGCAATCCAGGTATAATGCAAACTGCGAGAATCAAGGTTTTCACACCCTGCAACATATGTAGCCTACGAACTCATTATAAAAATGTGTTTTGTAGAGGAAGATAACAGTCAATTTTCTCAGGAAAAAGGTCCTTATGAGAGCCTGAACACATACTGTAAAGACATCACCATAGTGACCAAAATAATGTGTAACAGAATGCCCCCCAAAGTATGAGGCTGGAACCTGTGACAGCAGAAATACTTTGTAAAATGAGTGTGTGTGTCAGAAACAAGGATCACACCTAATTGGAAACCTGCAAAGAATCAAGCATCTGCAGAATATAATACCAGTTTTGAGGTAGGCATTCCCATGCTCAGACTACAAGTGAATGAAATCACAAATGTAATCCATGGCCACCAATCATACACCGTTTATCCATGTCATCAAAATGCTACATAGCCACCAGGAATACACTGTGGATCTAGGTGTTAGAAGACTCAGATTAGGACATAGCCACGTGACATACAAAGTGGATCTATGTGTCAATACAAATCAAATCATAAATACTCCATCGCAACCTGGATCAAAAAAATGAGACCCAGGGTCTTCAATCCCATCATCTGAAAGTATGAATCTAGTCATGTGATCTGGAAATAGGGGGCTGACTTGTTTTGCTATGCAAGCACCCTCTACTCCATTAAAATAAACTTTTCAAGACCTTGCTCAATGTCTTAGTTATGCAAGAGGTTTTATGTGTCAAGTTCATGCTTCTTTTAAATGTTTATGTGTGAGGTCTTTAAAAAGTTAAATATGTGTTTTAAACAAATACACAATAAACATAACTTGTAGCAAATAAACCAGCAAACTCACAACAATAACAAGATGATAAAGGAGTTCACCCCCAACTGGGCTACATCTCCTTGAGCCTCCATCAATGGACTAGGCTCTTTGGGATTAGTTTGTCAAATATTCTTTTACAAGATGCTTCTCAACTCCAATGGATTTACTGACTGTACCATTGGGTTCAGAATACATAAAAACCCAAAAAATGACTAATAGAACTCTAAAAACGGATTATGGCTCATCTGGGCATGACCTCTTCTACATGTGGCCTTGAGCTTCCCTGAGCTTCCTTGTGGAAAAAACACCTGTAAAAGTCCTCAAATCCCTCTGAAACCTCTCCCAATGTGTTCAAATCATAACAATTAGCCAGAAATGACTATTCAGTCACAGAAAACAGACTTGGGCTCATCTGAGCATGGCCTCCATCAATGGGGGCTTCAAGCTCCCTAGAGCTCCCTGAAACTTCAATGGTGTAAAACCTGCAAAATAATTCTTCAAATGCCTTTGAAAATAGTGTCAATGGATTCATAACATCCAAAAACCCCTAGCTGGGCTTTTTCGCCACCTCATTTGGCCAAAAAATGAAGAATATAGGCCTCCTACCATTTTCCTCCTTCAAGCTTGCTATCTCTGGTTCGCCAAAACACACCTTCGTACGATTTGAATTGATTCCGAACACTTTGAATTTTGAGCAAAATTTGATCCCTTGGATCACACCTCCCCATTGGAAAGATTTTAGACCTCCAAAAGTCTACTTTCAGTCTATCTGAAGATGAGGGTATAGTTCCATGTCATCAAAATGCTACATAGCCACCAGGAATACACTATGGATCTAGGTGTTAGAAGACTCAGATTGGGACATAGCCATGTGACATACAAAGTGGATCTATGTGTCAATACAAATCAAATCATAAATACTCCATCACAACCTGGATCAAAAAAATGAGAGCCAGGGTCTTCAATCCTGTCGTCTGAAAGTACGAATCTAGTCATGTGATTACATGTGTCGAAGTCGAACATGGTAGAAACCACTTGATTACTAATCATTGATAAAAACCATTAACAAGTGCGAGGGAAATCACCATTGATGTCAACGAATCCCAAGGTACCTAAGTACAATCCAAATGAATGTGAATAAATGAGTTGAAGTCGAATACTCGGTGGAATCTCTCGATCAAGGACCAATGATGTGAATCCACTGTCGAAAGCGAAGAGACCTACCATTAAGGCATGCAGGTTCTAAGGTACTAAAAAAATCCTAAGTCTTATTTCCGGATAATGAGTTAGAGTCGACGGAAAAAGACTCATCATAGGAGGGCCTTAATTTATCCCCCATCAATGACATGAAATAAGTAACATATTTTAGGATAAGTCAAAGTACGAATATGATTTGAAACTGACACAGGGAAGGCTGACATGGTAAGAATGAACAATTGTAGATGGCCGACTCAATAGAGAGCTTGGTTGAACTTCTCTTGAACATATGGATAGCACGACACAGGTCTTGGTAGCATTGACTTAAAAGACGACCCAAGATACAAACTTGCAGAAAGTAAGACGAGAGACAAATGGATTTCCCAGCCTGGATTCAAATGATGAAGGGGGGTGCCATGTTCAAGAGTGACGCTAACTGCCACTAACATAAATACAAAGACACGTCTCTTTCCCAAATTTCCCCCCACCATTTCTGGCAAATACCTCTTTATTTTTACACAAGCTTGAGGAGGATAACATATGCTTGATGATGTAAGCTCATCCTTCGGATGAGTCCCTCAAAGTATGTTTAACGTACCCTAGGAGGTAGTGGTTCGGTCCCATAAGGGCCTTTCAATGTTTGTTTAAAATGTTTGTTTAATGAGTCCAAAGATAGAAAACTCGGGGATTTTTCATGTGAGAGTCTGAAAAACACTTAAAGAGAACTCTCCTAGTTCCTTTTTTCGTAAATTAGTTCGATGAGACCGAAAAAATGATAAACTATCATCCATCGATTTTTTTCTTCAAATACTTTTATGAGCGTGAAAAGAACAAGATCGCTAGGCAATCTTTTCATTTTTATGGAGCGTGAAAAGAGCTTAATCAGAACTGATCAGAAAAAGGGATTCATCGGGTAATGAGTCCTCTGCTACATTTTTTTATGGCCTTTGGTATGGGGATATCATTATATATCTCCAGACTCAGAATTTCCGGCCCGATTTTTCTAGCACTGACCATCGTCGCATACGTTACCAAGTCCGTTAGTATATTATCCTTGGTGATACTCTTTATCGTCATGGGATTGACCCTGTTTTTCGACGATGTCTCACCTTTGACGAAGCCGAGAAAGCCTTGAATGACTGCCATTCTGGAGCATGTGGTGTTCACATGTCTGGGTATGCTACTGCCCAAAATATCTTACGATCTGGATATTTTTGGCCTTATTTATTCAAAGATTGTATTATTGCTGTCCAAAAATGCCACACTTGCCAAACATAGAACAACAAAATACGATCACACCCTGGTCCTCTACACTCTGTAGTCTCCGTTGGACCTTTTGCGAAATGGGGTATCAATTTCATGACATGTCACCCTCACTTGACTGGGGGGGCATGGATACATTATTGTATCTGTAGATTATTTTACGAAGTGGGTCGAGGCGATGCCTACATTCGACAATACGGGAAAGACTGCAGCACTATTCATATTCAATCATATCATTGCTCGGTTTGGTGTCCCCCAAGCTATCATTACTGATCACGGTAGCCACTTTAGAAACTTCATGAGTCCGAACTTACTGAAAAGTTGGGTCTTCGCCATGAAAACTCAACACCCTATTACCCATAGGCCAATGGTCAAGTTGAAGCAATAAACAAAGTCCCTATTGGAGTCACCAATTTTGTTATTGGATAAATCGGTAGGTGCGGACACTAATTGATCTCCCTAGATCCACCTGGATTTAGAACAAAACAGGACAGGACATGATGCTTTTCCTAAGTAACTATCATTGAATTTGTCATCAAAGAAGGAATAAGTGACATACCTTTAGATATCACTTCCTTATGTCTTTGTTGTCCCCGCTTCACTTTGGTTGCCTTGTAATGTTAGATCTACAACAACACAAATCGACCAAAGTGAAAGCAACAATAATACATTCAATGAAGACTTAAACATGTTGTTCGCGTTCAAATGGTCACCAGGTGAGCAAATAGAGAGCACTTGCATACCCTGTTGGGTCTAGCAGGGCAGAACAGCTGTGGAGCATGGGGTTAGAGAAATAAAACAAACTACAAGCTAATATCAACTGAAAACAAATAAAACTGTGAAAAGAAACAACAAAACATCAAACACAAGACACAAAACACAGGTGTCACCAATGGTTTTAGGCTGGTGTATTAATGAAACCGGAGCACGCTGAAGGAAGAGACCAGAGGTTCCTTCTTCCCCCAACGGAAGGCTCTTTGGGGCCCTCACACAATTTTCTTTCCTTACAAATGAGAAGAACTGAGCATAGCAGTGAAAGAAATCTCGGTGATGCAGTTGATGGGTTGTTGTTAAAGGATGAGCCCTTAAACCATCTGAACAGCATAACAATGCTTAGAATTCCTTGCCAAAACAGTGTATCCTCACAGCTTTTTATAGCAGCTCCTCGGGCGGTCACGTAACCTTCTCAAAGTGTGAACAGGGACCCTTTTAGGGTTTCTTTAGGTCATTAACTCACCGACTTTGCGGATCCGGCTCTGATTTGAGGGTCAAATCAAATTGGAAGCCGGTCCATAGGCGGTTGGGAGGCTGACCTATTCAATTAATGCGCCATTTTAGCAGAGGCACGGGTTTTTGTGTTGACAGCCGCACGTCGAGCGCGCATGCGCACATAACACGTTTTTGTCCTGCACATGCGTGTGCGCACCAAACTGCTGTAAAGCGCCCTTCAATTTTTGGTTACTTTGTATAGGTTTTTGGCCCTTCTGGAGTGTTGTGAAATTAATTCAGTGCCATGAATGACTTCATTGTTGTTTTGATGATGCGGAGTTCTTGTCGCCATGTGCAGACGAAATTTCAGTGATAACAGATGCCCCCTGATGGATGAGGTTAGGAGCATACGTATAGCCGAAATCCATCAATGTTTCTTCTACTGAGAATTTTGTTTTAAGGGAAAGCAATAGTGGGACCGTTCGGAGCGATCCATTGGAGAAAAAAGGAACCGGTATCTCGACCTTCTGAGAGACGTGCAGGAAAAATATACAATTGTGTACAAACGAGGCGGGCATGCCCCATGCTCGTGTGATGTAACTCTGAAAAAGATGATGGAAGTGTTGGTGTA
>SNQJ01S0185216.1:0-16498 GCA_010110895.2 Picea sitchensis | reverse complement strand
TGCTTGAACCAAAATATCTTTTACGAAGCTAGTGGGTACATATGCAATCACCTTAGAATGTAAAACATAAGTTCTGAAAGCTTTTAACACTTTTACCATATCATATGCTTGTTTTTCCATTATATTATATCTGAGTTCGGCATCTCAGATACTTTTGCTAAAGAAGGATATCGGTTGCTCAAAACCTTCTTCGTTCTTCTGAAGGAGTACGGTGGCGAGTGTGTGTTCAGAGGAAAATGAAAAAATAAGAAAATCCTTTAGATAATTGGGGCTTGCTAGTACCGTCGCTTCAATTATAACCTTCTTGATATGGGCAAAGGATGCTTTAGCTTCTGCTGTCCATTTCACTTCGTTGTTTTTCCTGAGCATATCTGTAATCAATTTTACGATTTCAGTGAAGTTAGGAACAAATCTTCTCAAAAAAAATATTTTTCCTAAGAATGATTGAATTTCTTTCACATTCCTAGGAATAGACATTGTATCTATGGCTTCAACTCTTTTAGGGTCAATTATAATTCCATCTCAAGATACGATGTGACCCAACAGCTTGCCTTCTTGCATAGCGAAGTGAGACTTCTTAGGATTTAAGGATATACCAAACCTGCGGAATTTCTCAAATGTCTGTTTGAGATGAATCAGATAATCTTCATCCGATTTAGAAAAAATAGTAAGGTCATCCAAATAGATAACTACAAATTTGTCCTGTTCTCCAACGAAAGCAATATCCATTGCACGTTGAAAAGTAGCATCTTCATTCATCAATCCAAACAACATTTTATCATACATAAATGTGCCCCAAGGAGTGGTAAAGGTGGTTTTTTATTTATCGTGATCACTGACGGCAATTTGATTGTAACCTGAAAATCCGTCAATCATTGACATCCTATTAGCTCCTACTACTTTTTCTAGAACATGGTCCATTTTAGGTAGGGGATAATTATCTTTGAGAGAGGATTTATTAAGATTTCTAAAATCGACACACAGTCTAATTTCCCCATTTTTCTTCCTAACCGAGACCAGATTGGCTACCCAATCGAAATATCTCAATGGTACAATTATCTTAGCATCAAGGATTTTTTTGACTTCTCATTCGATAACAGGTAGTAAAATGGGTTGATTTGTCGAAGCTTTTGTTTAAAGGGTTTGAGACCAGGTTTCAGTGGTATCTTATGTTCGATCACAGAAGTTTCATATGTTTTTAGTTCTTCATACGACCATGCGAAAATGTCTTTTTATTTTCTTAGCAACTCCGTGTATTTATTTTTATTTTTTGTAGATAAATATTTGGATAGTTTTACCATTCAGGGGTTTTCTTTAGTTCCTATGTTACAATCCTCAACCTCCTCTGGTTGGGGCTGTAGGGTGGTTTTTGAAGGGATATCATCTTGATTGAATAATCTTTCCAAGGGAATTAGACCCTTGGGAATCTGGTTGTTCTTGAGAACGAGCATTCGATGATTTACGATTTTATCATGAAACTCTTTAGAATCCTCCCCCTCCCGCATGATCCAAATGGGATCATTTTGATTTTCTTGATCAGTATGCATTTCTGCAAATTCATCTATTGATTCTAGAAATTTTCGAAGCTTCTCATCATCCTCAAAGACCTGCCAATGTTGTATGTTATTCAGTATCGAAGGTCGATGTCACATTTGTATGTGATACTTTAATTTAAAAGCAGCTGGGGGTGTGAAAGTTGATGCTGCTTTGGCTAAAGCATCAACCTGTTGATTTTCAGACCTTGGGACGAAATGAACATTCACAGAGGAGAAGAAGTTCTCGATTAAATCCCAGACACAATTCCTATAGGACCGCAATCTAGGATGCTTGGCCTGGTACTGCCGATTCACCTATTTTATAATTAACTCGACGTCACCAAAGACTTCGAGTTTCTTTATTTTCATCCTCCTAGCAACTTCTAATCCTAGCACTAAAGATTCATACTCGCATACATTGTTTGTACAATCCACATTCCACTGAAGCCTATATGAAAAGGGGATTACGAATTGATCATCGGGAGCCACAAGGAGTGCTCYTGCTCYRGCTCCAAGGAAAGACGARGYACCRTCAAAATACATTTTCCATACACCAGTGTTATATACATTTTTTTTTATTTCTTCTTTTTCAGTTTTTTCTTCTATACAATTTTCGTCTATATCTACTTCAAAATCGTCATCAATAGATAATATACAATTTCCTAAGTCTTGGTCAGCAATATAAACTGGATGATTATTTGGATTGTGTGGATAACCTACCATAAATGCCAACCTAGTCTCTCTGTAAAGACGCATGCATTGTCCTCCAAAAACTGGAATTGTAGCGTATGTCATATCCAGTTGGAGAGATCCTCCAAGCTTGGCACCCCATGACCTAGATAATAGCATACCATACTTTGGAGGGATGTTAGCAACCACTACATCCATAAGAATGCTTTAGCAGGTATTTGAGCCAAACCTACCACTAGGTCTTTAATCATACCTATGCATTTGACTTTCCTCGAATCAAAAGAATATAAGTCACCATAGAGCCTTGTGATTTCAAGATCAAGTTTTTCCATAATTTCCTTTGGCATCACATTGTGGGAAGCTCTAGAATCCAGCATATAGTTATGGAGAAGGTGGTCAAACAAGGTTAACATGATATAAAAGGGGGCTACAGTATCTCTCGCACCTTTGAAGTGTGGACCAAAGACTATGTTTGGCTTGTCATCTTCTAAGTAGATGACATCGGCCTGGCTTTCATCTTCGGAAAAGTTAATCATCTTGGCGATTTGTTTTCTGTATATGGGATTTTTAGCTAATTCAACAAGGGGAATAGGAATGTTGATTTTATTTATTTCGTTTTCCAAATTAAAATTTCTTAGGGCCTTGTCGTTTTCTATATTTGGGACCTCCATTCCTTTCTTTTCATCTCTTCTTTGTGATGTGGACTTTTTTTCATTTACAGGAGCTTGTGTCTTCATAGGGAGTGTTTCTACTGGCTCTGGCTGGACAGGTTGCATATCAACTATGTTTTTTTTGACAGGTTGTTTATCAGCAACTTTTGGAGTTGCCTCATCTGTTTCGCTTCTTAGAAAAATCGTTTTTGTCGAAACAGTTGGGAGACTTTTATTCCTTGGTCTTAAATTATATTTTCCCTGTAGTTTGGCTATGATATCATCTGTGATATCTTGATAGGTGAAATCTTCAGACATATTATTGCTAACATTGTCTTCCGATATAATTTCTTTATTTAAGGATCTTTCCTAATCTTGTCTCGATAAATAAGGTGATTTATTATCGTCACCAAGATTATTAATATCTTCGTCGATCTCTTCAAAATCTCCTAGATATTCCTCTCCAATGAAGTTTTCACTTTTGAAGGGTGTTGGAATTTTTTGGTCTTCATTTTTAATTATTTTCTGTGGGCCCTGAGGATTAGGATTTATTCTAAAATCTTTCCTGGGGAAATTATCCCTTTTCGATTTTTCTAGTTCCATTTTTGAGATCTTGTTTGAAAGTTCTCTAATTACCTTAGACATCTTGTCTATTCTATCTCCCGAAGATTTCCCCGATCCTGAAGGTCCACCTTGTTCTTTGAATTTCCTATTTTCTTTGTTTACAGTTTTAGTTTTTGCTTTTAATTTCCCTGATGCCATCATGTTTGATTCATTCTCAAGCGCATCATCCTTCATTTTCGTGAGATCTATTGATCTCCTTTCTCTCAATAATAAGACGAAGTCAGGATCAAAAGCGGCAACAAAAGTCACCTTTGCTGCAGGTTGTGAAGGTTTAACCTAAACTGAGATTTTATTATACAACTTGTTGAACCTCTGTGTGAATTCTAGAACTAATTCAGAGTTTTTCTTTCTAAGGGATCCAAATTCAGTCAAGTAGTAGAGGTGGTCCTTCCTCTCTCCCCATTGTCTAATAAAAGCGCTTTCAATTTCTTCATAAGATCTTAAAGATCTAGCTTCTAAGGATCAGAACCAGGTCCTCACCTGTCCTTCGAAAGTCTGAACGAGGAGTCTAGAATAGACATATTCGTGTTCTATTCTGAGGATGTCAGCAAATTGGTTGAAAAAGTTTATATGTTCTTGGGCAGTCAAATCCCCTTCCTCTATAAATTTCGGAAGACTTTTCATATAATTTTCAAGGAGGTCATGTAGAGGAATGAGAAGGAAAAGGGGAGAATATATAGCAGCTCCTTGACCACCTGTTGGTCCTCCAGGGGCACCACGTCCTGCTCCAGCACCTCCTTGTGCAACCATGGTTAGATTTGAGGTTGAAGCTCAAAATGTGTGAGGAGAAGATTCACAGAAATCTGGGGAGGAAACCCCAGGAAAAGAGAACGTATCGTATGAGAGGGGGAGGAGCGAAAGAGATCTTTCAAGATTTTATGAAATGTTTAACTGCGTAAAGTCAGGCTGACATATAATATGTGTGGGTAAAAAGACTTGTCTAAGTGATTTTCGTGATTTTAAAATCTTTTTCGGATTGAAGACTGGCGAGGTCTGCTTGCTGTCCGGATTTTTTCTGGTGTTCTTTCGGCTAATAGCCAGTTTAGTTATCGTGGAGTCACCAAGTGAAAAATATTGGTAGCCTTAGAAGGTTTTCTATCCTTGTTCACTATCAAAGACAAAAAATGTCAATGTCGTTCTTCCCAGGGAAAAGATTTGTTTCTTTGTTCCCTGGCAACAGCGCCAAAAAGATGTTGTTCCTGAGTTTATACTTTAAGGTTGTAAAGTATACCATCAAGGCATCCATAAATGTTAAAAAGAATAACTTGAGGATAAGAATTGAAAAGGAAGGGTGAAGCAGAATCAGTTTCTCAACTGTCTTTGTCTAGCTTCCCATTGTTCTTGGATGCTAATATCTCTCTCAATAGCAACCCATGAATGTTCTAATTCGATTCAGTTATTTGTTGTTTGTAGGATGGTATTAAATAGGTTCAAAGCAATACCAGTTTGATCTTGAAGGCCAGGTTCAATGTTGGGTTTTCTGCTATTTGGAACAGTCATGGAGGATAAGATTTTATTTAATTGTGAAAGAATTTACTCAAATGTCACTTCAAACTTTTAAGAGATGAGAATAGGAAAAACAATTTTGGAATTCAAAACACTAACATAAATACATTCGAGGTCGTTTCCTAGATTTGCAACAATTTGAGAATTATAAAATAACAAAGAAGTACTACAGAAAAATATGAGGCTTTAATCAAGAAAGAATCTCATATTGTGATAGGTAATAAAGAAGGAAAATGAGATTTCTAATGAAAAGTTAAGTATTAAGGTTCAAATGATTCATAGGTCTTAAAATCATTGATAGCAATTTCAGAGGAAAAGCTGTAAATAATTTGATATCCAAATCAATCTGAACTATATAAAAGATGTTTGCAGATAACTTCAAATTGATTATTCATTAGAAAAACATTGAACGAAAAACATAATAAAGTATAGTAAACAGGGTTGAAGAACACATAGCTACAAATTGGCAGGATTCAAAATCTCGTCTGTATCATATATTATGATGGATTGGAAAACTGTTAATACAATCGACTCTCTCTCCAAAAAATCAAAAGCCTTTTCTCAGTCTTTTGAAAATATATTTATACATCTTCATCAAAACATTTCTCGTTGGTGACTAACCAACTTCCTAAGATTACAGTTACATATATGAATAATGTCAACCGTTTACATTTCCTTTCTAATTTCTAATGATAAAAACATTCAAAAAAAATGATTTTACGTTTGTGTTCATGAACTTCCTTTTTCCGCCTCAAGACAATGAACAAACTTTCCCAAAAATTTCACAAAAAATCTGGGAGCATTTGGTATCTCTTTTGCTTCAAACATGAAGAATATTTTTTGTAATTCATGAAAACGATATTCTATCATCTTCCCTGTGAACTTAATAGTTTGCAACTTTAGGTTCGGTGTCACCATCCATTTGTCGATTTCTCTGATATTTATTAATTTAATTTTTGAGATCTCTATCTTCATTTCCTCCAGCTCTTCTTTGAACCTTAGCTATTGCTTGGAAATATTAATCTCACCTAATAATCCAGGACAATCAATTTTTCTGATATTCAATGAAGTCCTTTCTAAGAGATAAAAAATTCTCTGGCAATCATCATTGACATCTCTGGTTATTCTTTTATATTTGGCTAGGTATGCTTCCCACACTTTAAGTATTACGTCTCCTTTAACCTGTTCTGAAATGGATAATTTCTGAATCCTTCCGACTTCTTCCTTTGTTGAGAGGGCTACTACCTTTTGGAAAGTCGTTCTTGCCACTTTCTCTTCCCTTTCCTTTTGGAAAACATTCTCCAAGGATTTATTTGTTTCTTGAAAGTAATTATGGACTACTTCCAGATTCAAAAACACTTTCTATTGTTCTTCTTCTATTTTCAAATGTATTCCCAATGCTTGTGTCCTGAAAATTTCAAGTTCTACTACTTGATTAGTAATAGAACTAATTTTATCTTGTAACTGTTTATTTTCTTCTCCCTACTTTTGGACCTGTGCCTGTGTGACCTGTATTATCTATTTTGCCTCTTCTAAGTCTATTTTCATTTTCTAAATTTCTTGAATATCTTTTAGTCTATCTTGTTCTAGACCCTTTTGTATTCCCCAACTGATATTTCTCTCAGTTTCTTTCAATTTGTCCTGTAGCTGAATTATTGTTTGGTCTTTTTGTTCGAGCATGGTTGTTAAATTGCGAACAGAATATATATTTGCTGATGTTGTATCACCCATCGTACCTGCTAACTCCTCAGCAAATTCTCCATCTTTAAGCTTATTTCCATCTATAATGACCCTATGTTTTTTAATCATCCCCTCTCCTCTTGGATGGATTTCCTATTTCAAGATTGTTCTTCTCTTTTTACTAAAAAAGTAATCTGATGGAGGGATTTCATCCCTTGAAATTGGCTCTAGATCACTGACATACAGAGCTCCTTCATGGGGGGTTCCATAAGTTGACTGCAATGGGGTTAAGGAAGTGATAGGACTATCGAGATCTGTTGATGTTGTTCCTCCTGTCTTTTCTGGAACATCCTTAGGAATTTATGAGGTTGTTTCCAGCTCTTTTCCCTTCTCTGTCTCTGATTATTTTGTTTGGGAACCCTCTGTGTCTTGGGAAGGTATCTCAATATTCTTCATCTTGCCTTTGGTATTTGCTTTGTCTTGTGTATTTTTTTCAAACCCTGGAGGAGGCCCTTCCTATTCTGGAGGTGGGGTCGAAACTTCACCCTGCAAATGCTTGGGTAGGAAACTTCGCCTATGGCTCTGGAATGACGTGAATCCAGTATACGAGTTAGGTGGCATGGCCTGTACTATGTTTAGTAATTCTTCATAGGATTTAACATCCTTAAATACATCATCATAGATAGATGTTTCATGTTCATAAGCCTTTAGATTACAATGTATAAAATGCCTACTTATTACTTGGTAGGGGCCATACTTTCTATGCTCAATATCTACTAACTTCACTTCTTCTAATGATTCAACCTCTACCTTAGAATGGCCTAGATTTAATAAAGAAAATTTCCCAATATGAACAGGGAAAGTTGGCCACGACTTCTTCTGAGCTGCTTTTAGTTCTAATCCAACACCGCCCTTTACTATCTGATGGGCTACCTCCCTGCACACCAATCTGTCTGGTAGGAATTTAGGGAGTGCATGAGGGGGAATGGAACAACTGTAAACCCTAATGTAGGAAAAATTCTCCTCAATAAACCAGTCGGCAATTGCTTTAAGATTTTCTGTGATTGCATCAAAAATGAGAGGGGTTTTGCATCCAAAAAACATTTTATGCATCAGAATTCTAATAAAATGACAAACCTCATAAAATGCATCCTTATCATTTTCTTCCCAAAGGCCCGAGTGATATTTATGAATGGGTTCTGGACAGGAAATGTTCCAACTCCAATTCATTAAAGGAAAAGGAGTCACATAACAGATTGCATCCATAATGTATGCTGACATGTAAAAGGTTGTTGGTTGTCCCTTTGATTTTGATGTTTTGTAGTATAATATTTCTTGTGTTAGGTTATCTGACAAAATATTATGCCAGTTAAAACCATTCCCTTCTAAAGCTTCTTCTCTAAATGGAAGCCAATCTGCATGAAAATGGCAGGGATCTTTTCTCTCAAAAAGTCTACATAACATAATAGCTACATATACCATGTATTCATTCAAGGATGTTGTAGCATAAATCCCATGGGAATCATCTCTAAAATTTGTTGGACACCTCACCCATTCTCTAATCATATCATGATATGTCCGGTCTGCCTCAATGCATTCTTTCCTCTGAAACTCTGCTAAAAATTCGGCATTAAAAGTATGTTTAGGATTTGGCGAGAGTTTATACATTACTTGTATGTGTTCTGGCCCGAATGAGCCGATGATAACTCCTTGATCGTTTAAGATTCTCCTCGTCAGGATATTGACCTTTTCTAGTGCCCAGTTGATCATATCATTGTATGCCACGAGCCGCAGGCGTGCAATGATCTTATGAAGCTCTGACTCAGCTATGTCCCGACAATGATTCTCAGAATCAGGATGAGCATTCTTGAGTTCATATTCCAACAATTCAGAGATTTGAGTCCAAGATTTAATGGAGTCTATAGTGTGTGGTGTGGTGTCGGAGATGATATCTCCTTCCTGTGCATCTTCATTCTTCTTCGGTGCCTTTTTCAGTGCCATGACTATGCGTTTAATTGAAAACCTGTCACAGAAAATGGATGAACGAGCTCAACTAAGTGTTTCATGCATTTGATAAAATGAAAACATGGACATTTGGATGTTCACTTTGAATACATTTAAAAGTGACGAGATTGACACAACTGTCAAGAATTCAAGGCATTTAATGTGGAAGATATATTTCTGAGATACGCATTTAATGGCCGTATTTAGGCGCCTTCGGGTTTTTAAAGAAAATTCGAGACACTTTACTTAATCGGAAAGAGAAACATGAACGGAAACTTAAAAAGAATGATTATCATTAATCATGTTTTGGAAAAAAGGTTAATTAGTGCTAATCATAGATTAAAGATGAAAACTTTGTTTTTCGGGATTTCAGAAATCATGAAGTCGAGAAGTATGTCGTCGATGAAATCCAATTTCCGAAATCGCGAAATTGCAACGTGTTAATTAAGACTTAAAACTCTTTTAGCAAAGTAATTAATTGAGATTAAACATTTTCGGGATTTCGGGGATCATGATGTCGAGAAGTATGTTATCAATGAAATCCGATCTCCGAAATCGCAAAATCACGACGATTTTTTTTTTAAAGACAGGACTTAAACACATCTTAATTAACTAACTAATCACGATTAAAGCCAAAACAGAATTAGTTTGATTTAACACGAACTATGGATTGTGGTTTCGTGATTCAGGATTTCAGGAATCATGATGACAGGAGATGTGGTCTCACTGACCCGCGAATCCCGAAATTGCGACATGATTATCTTAACCCTTAACCTTTCATATTAGAGAATTAATTAATCCATGTTTTAACTAAGACTTCAACGTTTCGGGAAATCAGGGATCGGGATTTCGCGATTCTATTTGCATCGCGAAAAAAAAATTTGTAGCAAACCCCGAATCCCTAAAATTCTTTAAGCTTAACCTTAAATCCGTTAGTTTTATAACTTATCATAATTTAAAAAAAATTCAAAGAAAAAGGCGTCGGGATTCTTATAATTCTTTTAACCTTTTTTGCCTTTTATTATCCAAATAATTAAATTCTTTGAAAAAGGTGCCATGTGTTTGGGATTGATAACAAAACTCGTGTTTTTTGAAAAGCCGAAAAATGAAAAAGGAAAATTTAGGCTGTAGGGATAAAAAAATAAAAACTGTTTCAACAAGGATAACGATCATTATTTTTTGCATTGCTGTGAGATGCGTTATCTTCATCACTATTCCTATCTCCCGATTTGTGAAGTTGCATTGAAAGCAAAATAATTTGTCCATGAAACATTGCCCCTACCATGCAGTAGCCTGAAGAGATACATAACTTCATGGATGGAGAGAAATTTGTAAGAAATTTCGTAAGTCATTTACAGGTGAGAGCTTACCCCACCGTGAGGAAGTTATACAAGTGTCTTCTAGATCTAGTAGCTTCCGCCCAGAGAGGAATATATGTATGCATAGAACCAAGCAACAACTAATGTCAGTTTTAGCTGGGTTGAATGTTGCTCGAGCTCACAACATGTTCATAGGGTTCGTCGTTTTTCACACATAGTTGCAATTTCCGCTAAACATTGTTTGGCAGCTAGAGGAAAAAGACACAAGTGTTCCATCGGGTTTTGATTTGGTAGCCTCCCATGCGTATATTCTGAGAAACAATAAAATCTCATACCTAGTTCACTGAAATAGATGTTAATACAGTTGTTGGACTGTGATCTCTGCCAACATCTAATGATGCTAATATGGTTCAATTTGCACTAATAATGAAATTTGCAGGGTGAACGATGTATTCGTGTGATGCACAGTTGTGGACGGTTTATTGTTTGAACCCATGGAATGATTGTTCCCACTTCTGGCCAAATATATCAATCTGAGACAGAGAGACAAGGAGATGTCATTGTATAATCCACAGCGCGGAGCTACCAAGTTTGTCACAGAACCAAGGGATGGGATAAGGGCTAAGGGTCGAGGACCAAATTCCCATACATATATGGCGCATCAAAACTTTTGGTAGATTTTGATTATTAAAACTTTGGTTTTGTTCATATACCATAGTTTTAAATACTTATATATGCATATTATAGTTTGTGACAACCAAACTATTATAAAATCAAAACTTTCCATAGTTGGCCAAGTGGGGCACTTGATATATGTTATTACTTTGTAAAGGTTTATGTATCCACTCTTGAGTGAGGAAGAGTGAGAGGCATTTTGATTATGCCTAAAGCCTTGTATTCTCAGTTGATTAAGGTGTTTAGCCTAAGCCATTTTGGAAATATCTTTAAAACTTGTTTATGAGTGTTTTATAAACTCATGGAAAGAATGTTCTTGATGTAAAATCGTTATGAAGCATTGTAATGGATTTTTATCCACTCTTGAGTGAGGAGAGTGAGAGGCATTATTATTGCGCCTTAATCCTTAAGTGTCTTCATTTTGTAATCATCATTGTAAACAGTTGATTGAGGCATGTTTCCTATTCCATTTGGCGATTATTTATAGACTTGACCAAGAATGTAGTTATAAACTCTTGGAAAGTAAGAAACTTATGTAGGTATCATCAGTTATATGTTGCAAATTTATGCAGAAGTGGGCTTCAACATTTCATCTCCGAATAACAAGAGGTGAAGGAGACGGGGAATGTGCCTTTCAGAACATTTGCTTGGAAGAAGTTGCAAGTGTTTGAATTACATTCTTATTCTGAAGTACAGGGAATGAAGACAGTTGCATATAGTTGATGATGAATTGCAAGTCAAAGTTGATACTTTTGGAGGTCCAATTTTTTTTCTCCGTGGGGAGGTGTAATCCAGGAGGATCTTCACAGTTGATACATTTTCATTCGGCTTCAAATACTTCCAACATTGTCTAGTAAACAAAGATCTCACACTGGGATTTTCGATGCATTTTGAATGAAGTCAATTGGAATTCACATGTTAGAGATATGTCTTGTTGATATTTAGGGGGGAAATGGAATTTGTAAAATGATTAATACATGAGATAGGTTTCTCATAATTATGTATTTTTCATTATCTAAAAGGGATTATTTGGTGCAAAGCCATGCTGGCTTTCAATCCCTAGTCTCAAGGAGAGTCCTAAGGAGAGTTGAGATCTTCATGGATAGTTGAGAGATATTCTCAAACCAATCCCTTGAGATATCCCAAGATCCTAATTTAGGGGATCTTGAGAGATATTATCTCCATGAAAATCTTGATGTGGTTGAGATAGAGATGTTATATAAACCCTTCTTGGGGGTCAAGAGGGGAGAAAGGAAAGAGCTTGTGGAAAGCTTATTGAGAGCTTATTTGTTCAAAGAATGTCTTTGTAAAGGAGAAACAGGTTGTAGGCTTGTTTACGTAGCCGTTTTGAAGCAGAATCAATAAAGAAGATTCATGGGATTCATGAATCAGGAGACATAGCCAGGGGGTCTGGTGAACTCCGTTATCATATTATTGTCAATGTTGTATGTGTGATTTTGATTCATTCTCACTTGGTTAAGTAGAGTTTTAATTTATAAACATACACAACAATTTGACAATTTTATGTGATTATTTCCTTAATGAAGCATGGTTAATTAATCAAATTTCCCTTATTCACATGCAATTTTGTCAGTAAAAGATCTTATTTTGAAAATTTGGATGTAAGAATATTCTCACCAAGTTTTCAGATCAACACTCCATCCAGATCTACTGTCACACATTTTAACCTTCCAATTGGAAAAACCCTGTGTTGATTTGCTAGTTTTGACTAAACAGGTGAATACCCTAATATGGGCTCTCCCATACATTGCCATGTCTTATTTGGTAGTAGATTCAATTCAGAGCCTAAATCTAGTATGATATCCCCCATGTTGAAATATCCAATGTTGGTGTTAAATCTAAATTATATTCTTGTTCTCCTCCTCGTATGCAGATGATTAATTGTTTTCTGCTCAAGTTTTCCCTCTACTTTTGTGCTACATCTTTCTACCATATTGTGTAATAGTCTAACAGATGATGGATCATTTAGTAGTTTAACACATGACTGGATAAAATCCTTTATGGTACTTACTTGTCCTATAGGTTGTGCTTCATTAGTGTGATCCAACGATGAAGGCATCTCATACGTTGGTATGTCCTGAGTATACTGTGTAGTTGATGTGGATGCAATGTCCGACTTCAAGAATTTTGTTTTGGCTTGCTTGAATATCTCTTTTTCGCTCTACGCATCAAACTGCTTTTGTGGTTTATCGTTCTTCTTTACCCATTGGTGTTGTGTTGGATCTTGTCTTATTGCGTCATCTCCTGTCTTCGCTTCTCAACGTGTAACTATGTTGATATTTTTTCCATCATCCCTTGTGTATGCAGAAATCCATTGAACATTCTGATTGTTCTGATTTCCCTTTTCCTAGATCTTTCCCAATAGTGTCAGACAATCTTTTGTGTCATGATCGGATGCACGACAATACATACATGTCGTAGGTGGAAGTGGACATTCTCTTGCATAGTGTCCTAGTTGTTGAAAGTTATGGCATACCACTGGCCCTTTACCTCTTCCAAAGCCTCCTCTATATCTTACTCCACCTATGTAGCTAGCTCGATCTCCTCGTGGTGTGTTGTATTGTGACACCTGGTTATACTATGTGGGATTATATTGTGGTTGAAATGTATTGTACTGCAGTTGCGCAGTGTTATATTGCTATGGCATGGTGTTTTATGGGACTGGTCCTCGGTTGAATTGTGTTGTAGCTTACCCTATCATCATTTATTTCTACACCCTATAGGTGTTTGATGTTCTTTCCCTCATCATCTCCATTGTCCTGCAATCTTTTTCATCATGGCCTACTAACTTCCAAAAGTTGCAATATGAACTCTTAGGAACTGTCTGGTATTTTTGCATCATTGGGAATTGATATGGATCATGCCCTTATGTCTTACAAATATAACACCATAGTCCTCTTGATGGAAAAGGGTTTGGTAGTCTCGTTTCCATGTACTGCACAAATGTTGGGCATTCGTTCTTGTGGTGTCCTTCTGTCCTACATGTGTTACACCAAAAATCTTCTCTTTTTTCCTTACCCATGTTCTAGTTTAATTGAAATGTTAGATTCTTCAGGTATTCCTTGAGCTCCTTTATTGCTGGATCTGTTTTTTGATATTAGTTTTCTTCTAGTTTCTAGGCTACTTGCAAAGCCCCTGCCTAGGTCTAGAAATTATGTTGTCTTAAGGGGTATTTCAAATGTGGTAGAAATGAATTGCCAAACATATGCCTATGTTGCATATCTGTCATGACATACTTCATCTTTCCCTTCAATCATTTGAATCTTTGGTCTATCTCCTAGACAAATTCTCTTGGTTTCTTCCTGATCTCTATCATCTCATTCATGTATTGATCCTCTGAGCTAGGACTATGGAATTCATTTATCAACAACTTTTTGATATCCACAATCATTGTGGTTGTTCCCAGTGGACCATTTGCAGCTAAGCTCATGAACCAATTTAGTGTGTGGTATTTTAGCGTGATGGCTAACTGTGTAAGTTTAGTGTCCTCATATGTGATTTGTTTTTCTTCCCAGGTCTTTTCACATATCAAAAAGTACTTCTCAGGGTCCTCTGACGCCTCTCCCTTGAATTCTGGTAACCTGACGGTGGGATCATGTACTACCATTATGAATGCTGAACTACTACCTCCACGTGGTGTAGATCCTTGACTAATGATTTTTGAACTGGCTCCCCCAGTCTTTTCTCCCTATGTATATGTACTTCCTTCTACGTTTCTTTGATAGAAATTTGGTTGTCTAAATGTTGGTGTTCTTTGTGGTGTATTAGTCACACTTGGGTTTATGGCTTCCACACTGACACTGATATGGATAGGAGTTCTGCCTACGGTTTCTACTCTTGGAACTCTTGCCTTCCTTTCATATGTTGCGTGCAGGATTTCCTCAATCTGCTCCACAACCTGGAGATCATCTACCTCTTCTTCATCACTTTCCAAGCCTTCCCTCACGACTATGAATTTCTTATTATTGTTTATCTTATATTGGTAGGGTACTCTACTGTGCATTCTTCCAGTTGTTTCCATGATTTTCTTCATTTTATCTTCCTCTGTCATGATTGGATCCAAGGCCTCCTCCTTCTTTCCTTTATCCATCTCTTCCTCCATTTATCTGTCTCTTGTCAGTGCTTCCCCCCTTCCCTGATGCATGCAGGGAAGTTTAGCTGTCTAGGGCCAATTTTATTACACCTTTTTTATACAATAACATCTTGATGGAAGTGTGCAACGATATGATATACCTCCCTCAAGGTCCCTTCAGGAACGCTTTCTCTGTTGTGATGTAAGACTTCACATTATCTACTAAAAATTCTATGATAAATCCTGCAACAATGTTTTCTAACCAGAAATCTACTGCATGCGTAAACTTATTGTCAACTTGTTGTAACTGCACGATATCAAAAGGATTTCATTCTAGTTGTTTGATCTGATTTGTAGGGTGGTTTTCTTTCAACCTCAATATCCACTCTTGCAACACATGCGACAAATCACAGGAAAATACTTCATGAAATTCGTTGAATATGTATTTGTCCAAATATTTGTGTGGTGTTAACTTTGGGTTTTTGTTATCTTTCTACGCAAATTCCAGCTACTTTTTTTTCAACCAGCTCTTGATCTCCACCTTCGTTGGATTCCATGGTCTTAACATCCCCTTTTATATTCTCATTATTTTAACATTGTGTCATCAGACCTTCACGACTCTCCAATATATCTCATTCACTCAATCCATTTATGATCCAACCGACAATAAAATGATTTGTTGGTTTCTACTTTATCTACTCTGATCTTACTTTAATGTCATCAGTTGACCTAGGTTCATATTTAAACAAGCTTCCAACAAAATCCCTCTAAAACTATCGACCCTCTTGGTAAACCAGAAGACAACACAACGCACAAGATATACTATACAGTATCACCTAAGATAGTCTTATGGTTGGATGCAATGCTCAAATGCTTGCATCCTGGAAATGAATGGGGATCTGCGATTAACCTCAGTGCCCTTTTATCATTCACTAGTTCATACATCTAGATTAATTACATTGTCATTCTTACTCGTTCATGTAAAATATCAGATATAAATAATTCCTTTATTCATTATCTAACATCTAATCATCAACATCAGAGAAGATACATAACATTCAGTCACACAACGTAGGGTCTACCATGGTTCACCCCTCCTGGGCTACGTCCACAAAGATTTGGCTATTCTGCTATTTTATTATCTTTGATTCCAACCTATAGCGCCACGCGCATTGCAAATCCTCCTCAATACATGTCAAGATATTACAATGAGGTGGACTAGATCGCACCATGCTCCTCATCCTATGATCTAACCCTTAAGATCTACCTTAATCCCTCTTCCCATATCAACAACTTACAAAATTAGATTAGACTTACAGTCTCATTAAGAAATAACAACTACTAACAATGGTTGAACACACTAGCTTTCAACCAACCCTAAACCAATCACCCCTTACCTAGACCTTCTAGGTACCTATTTAGACATATTTTTGGCTTACCAGCCATTACATTCTCTTACCAAAACCCTAACCCTATCATGGCTAGGTCTTCTTGCATGTGTGCCTCACATGCCTTCCTCTCCTGCATGCGCATCTGTTTTACACATGATGATCCTTCTGCATGCACATTCTCCTCCCATGTCATGTATTTCCCTCAAAGTTGGCCTGCGTCCAACAGGCACAAAGCTCAACATTATTTTTTCCTAGTTCATAACAATTTTATCTCAGAGTTAAAAAAACTAGACCTTGGTCCTAACACGTCTAGATTATCACTTGAAGTTGC
>SNQJ01S0185215.1:0-23380 GCA_010110895.2 Picea sitchensis | reverse complement strand
ATGCTCAGGAACACCTTGTAAATACAAGCATTTTCCATTTTAATATAAACAGAAGCAGTTTTTCCTGCAGGATTATGTGTTAAATGAATGTCTGTGAGTGTTCTTCATATGATATGAATGTATGCTATAGATGTATACTATGGTGTTGCATTTGTAGGAGTGTGTGTGATTTCAGGTGAAGGTATTTAAGGTTTCATGCTAGGAGAGCGTGACAGAGTACTGCGGTCTCTGAATACCAGTGCACAGAAGCACTTCTGAATTCTGCGGGTTCAGACAAAGATGTGATGCAGCACAAGAACTGGAATCAACAACTCAGGAAAGACCTATGAGGTTGTTGAACACCTCAGGAGGCAAGGTTGTGTAGGAGATACACAATTGTAGACAGAAGCCCTGAGGAGTTCTGTGAAGCTCTACCAAGTGGGAATCGAGCCGATGCAAGGAATGCACAAAGGAGGACTTATGTTGAGAAGTTTAAGAAGGAACAAAATCACTGAGGATTCTGAGAGCTCTGCCAGGTGGGAATTGAGCGAGTGAAAGGAGGACACAAAAAGAGAATAGAACTGCTGAACGTTTTGGGAAAATATAATCTACCAGGAGGGCATTGAGTAAGTGTGCAGATAGAAGAAAAGAGAACTCTTTGAGTTCTGGAATTTAGAGGAAGAATCCACTTAGGGATCTTCACATGGTTGTTGGACACCCTACAGACTCAGCAAGAAGTTTCTTGAGGCAAAGGATAGCCAGGAGGGCATCCAAGTATTCTCCATCTGTGGGAGAAGAAAGAAGGATAAAATCCCTTAGGGGTCTGAGCATTTGAGAAGCTCAGGAGAGACAACACTATGTGTGCATGAAGACTCTGTAGAGGCACATAAGTCAAAGAATCCCTTGGAGATTCAAGGAGAAAAGCTCAGGAGGAATAGCGTCGTGGAGAACGCAAGTGAAGCTTAAAGCTGAGGAGCTCGCAGAGAAGGAAGACAAAGGTCGAGGCCTTTGAGAACTTGGAATTTTCCCAAGCACTGGAAGAAAGTGCAGAAGCTCAGGAGGGAGCACAACAGTTGTTGGATCGGCCGAAGAAATTTGTACTGCTGAAGATTTCACGTCCAGGAGAGAATAGGAGAAGCACATAGAAGGGGAAGATCGTGAGCATTGGATCTCATTCAGAAATCCCATCAGCTGTTGGATCGGACAAGAGGTGCATGGGGTTTAACCCTTCTCACACCAGGCAAAAGTCCCGACAGGTATCGGGATATCGGCTATCGGGAAATCGGAAATCTTGTGGGCAGGAGATCGGGGATTTCCATGTGAAAAATATCGGATTCAATCTGAGCCGTCCATTTATTGAGGACACATGGTAGGGATTGAGAGACCCATCGGTATATCGACCACTGGGGTTTTGAGTTGATAGAGAATTTCTGTCATCAGAGCATCGAAAACTCTGAAATCGTGAGATTAGATTAGGGCCATCCATTTGTCGGGATGCGTGGCGGAGATCCGGATTATCGGGGAAAGTCCCGATAGAAAGTCAAATCGGCGCATCTACGTTCGGCATTTTGCGGATCCAGAGGACAAGACTTCCGGAGCATCAGAAGTCCCGAAATTGCGAGAAGCGGCAAGGAACGTCCATCCTTGGGGACGCGTGGAAGAGATCTAAGCGATCGGGAAATTTCCCGAAAGAAAAATTTATCACGAGGACCGTAGATCCAAGTCACGAGGACCGTTCGATTTACGCGTGAATTTCACACATCGGGGTTTCGTGGATTGAAACTCCGTATTATTGCAAAGGAAATTGTGAAATCACAAAACAAGATATCTCGGTGGTTAAGTAAACAATGTGGGGCCACAGAAGTCAGTGACGTGGACATGTGGCACACCATTTAGGGGTTTTGCAGCGAGAAGTCCCGAAACATTGACATCAGGATTCACGATCCCGAGAAGTCTGAAATCCCGATCGAGGTGACGGGGTGTTGAAAGGTCAACTCACGCATGTGTCTGGTAATCGGTATATGAGGGGTCCATAGGACAGGATGTTAAGCGCTTAGGTCACGAAATCCTGATAGGATATAAGGCTGCGGTCTTGTGAGATAGTGGTCACGTGGGACAGGAGTTTAGCCAGGAGGGCTAACGCGTAAAGGCATGTATCGGTGAATTGACTCGTCAGAGATTAGGGATTTAAGAGGACAGTGATTCTCATGACATCGGGGATTAGGAAACTCAGAAACCCGAGAGTATATCTTTCCCATTGAGGAAGAGGCAATGGTTAAGTGCAGAATACCGTGGGGAAATTAAGGACCTGTGGATCGGGTTTCTAACAGAGATTCTAGCAGGGAATCAGATGAGTTGCTTCGGCTTTAGGAAGATTTGAACGATCCTGAAGACCGGGAGGTCAGGGCAGAGGTATTTGCTGAGGCAGAGGGTGCAATCTGCGTCAGACTGCCTCCAGCCCATAAACGAGTTGAAAAGATGAGAAACTGGTTGCAGTCTTAACAAATGTTCGGTAAGCCCATAATGCCGAGTATAACATCAAATGCCAATTTGACTTGGTTGAGTTGATAGTTCACTGTAGAATGGTCTTAAGAGTTTTGTTTATAGCTTCCACCTACCCATTTTCTTAGGGGTAGTAGGGTGATGAATTTTCTTTCCGTAACCCAAGCTTTGATGTTAACTCAGTAATCATCTGGTTCTGAAAGTGACTGCCATGTTCAGTGATAATCTCCCTTGGGACAACGAACCTTTCTATTATCTGATTGAAGAAAAAGAGAGTTGCAGTCTCTCCATCATATTTAAACGTTGGCATAGCTTCGACCCACTTTGTGAATTAGTCTAAAGCTACGATGATATAGTGGTGCCCCCTTGCTGTAGGAGGGTTGCAAGTAGTGTAATCAATCCCCCACTTGGTGAAGGGACCAACTGTGATGACAGAAAACATGAGAGTGGGATGTGCCCTCATCTTCCAAGAGAAGATTTGGCATGGATGGCACTTCTTGACTGATTCGATACAATCTTTGATAATTGTCGGCCATAAGTAACCTGCTCGTAGAATCTTTTGGGCTATTGCCAACCTAGACAAATGACCGCCACAAGCTTCGATATGGAAATCGTTAAGCACGATAACTTCTTCCTCATGAGTGAGACATTGGCATAGGATGTAGTCTACACCTCTCTGATACAATGTATCATCGATTATGAGATAATTCTTAGCCTGATGGCATATATTGATGCTCATCACGAGAAGCAGAGGTGGGGCACTTCAAAGTCTGTATATAGATAAGTAGATCTTCATACTAGGGATCGAAATATATGATCAAAAGCATATCTCCCCGGATAGGCAATTCTTCAGGCACAACGTCACCTGACTCAACCGGAAGTTAAGAAATAAGTTCTGCGAAGACCAGTGACTTTTTGGACTTCGATGAAATGAAATCCAAGTCAAAATCCTGGAGGATGACTATCCATCTACTGATTGTTTCACCTATTACCCATCGTTTCAGCATGTACTGAAATGGATTTACGACAGCAATGACGGTGGTCTTGCGAAATAGAACATAATGACAGAATCGTTGAACAACATGTACTGCCACCAACATAAGTTTTTCGGTATGAGAATAATTAAGTTCTGGTCCTATGAGGCCTCGACTCAGGTAATATATCATGTATTCTGAGAACAATTCATGTTCTTGAACTAAAACCATGCCAATGGTTGATTCTGCCGCAACCAGATATAATAAGAAATATTTGTTATATTTAGGTGGCCGGAGCAGAGGGGCAGTTGTGAGGGCATGTTTTAATGCGTCGAAAGAGCATTAAGCAGCATCATCCCAGTAAAAGGGAACATCTTTCTTTAGTAAGCGCATAAATCCCTTGGTGATATTGGCATAGTTGGCGATGAAGCATCGTAAAAAGTTTGCCTTGCCCTGTAGACTATAAAGTTGAAGGATTGTGTGTGGGGGGGGGAAACTGAATTATTCCCTCAACCTTGAGAGGATCGACCATGATCCTTGTTGTTGACACTATGAAACCTAACAATCGTCCTAAAATTACACAAAATCTGCACTTGTTTGGATTCAGGCGAATCTGAAAGTAGCTACAACGTTCGAAGATAAGTTGGAGGTTTGTGGGATGATCCATTTTCTTGCGAGATCGAGATGCTAAATCATCTAAKTAAKCCTCAACTATATTCTTGAGGTCATGGAAAGAAAAATACATGGCCCGCTGAAAGGTGGCTCCCGCATTTTTGATACCAAAAGGCATCTTACGATACACAAATGTACCCCATGGACATATGAATGTCATTTTGTGTTGGTATTCGAGTTTAATTTGTATTTGATTATATCCCAAAAAACTATCCATGAAAGAAAAGGCTTCACAACCTGCACATTCATCAATGATCTGGTCAATGAATGGTGTGGGAAAATTATCTTTGGGACATGCCTTGTACAAATCACGGAAGTCAGTACATACACAAATCGTGCCTTGTTTTTTATTGACCGACACARGGTTTGACACCCATTGGGTCAAATGGATAGGATAGATAAACCCRACTTTTAGMAATTTCTCAACCTCAACCTTAATGGCTGCTWCTTTCTTAGGATTAACTGGATGAAKCTTCTACCGAACYGGATTGGCATCAAGATACATTTTGATTTCATGTTCAACTATTTTTGGATCGATACGTGGCATTTCCTCATAAGACCAGGAAAAAATATCGCAGAATTCTTTGAAAAGATCTGTGTAGATTTGAATCTCTTCAGGGGAGCAATCAGCTCCGACGAAGACATTATCCATGATGCCAAGGTTTCGAGAGATATTGATCGGTAAGATCTCAGTGATAGTTTCCATGTTACCCTCAACATAAACCTCATGTGTAGCTAAGGGATTAATAGGACAAGACCAATCTCTCGTCATAGTCACGGTGAATTATCCCGCTTCAATTCAGCTTAACTCTGGGAGGATGTATGATCTGTGATGAAGATCTTCCCAGGGTTTATTTGGACTAGTCAATGCTTCAATTATTGCTTCATCAAAGGGCAAGACTAAATCTAATGAATCGGTGTGAGCGAGAGAACCCTGAGCCCAAATAGGCTCTAGAAGTGGATCAAACTATTTTGAAGGAGCTAGATCAGTGTGGGCTAAAGTTTGTTGGAATAAAGAGTACACTACTTCAACTGCAGACAAGGGCATGTACTTGCTCGGGTTCCCTGTCCCATCTATCATGGTCTATGGGGAAGGAAGTATCCACAGATCATTGAAGTAAGTCATGCAGAACAATGAAACTTGAAAAATCTCAACCTTGTGGTGATTGGATATAAACTTGATATCACCTTGAGGGGGCAGGTAATCGAAGGTACCCATCAAATATGGGCACAAACCAACCCCTATGTTGATGACACCTAGTTGAGGATTATCAATCATTGGGACCGTGGATACCCCTAATGCAGGGTCAGGTCTGGAGAAAGACAATTCATCGATGGTCACTATCCAACCCTCGTGTGGAAACAAAAAGACCCAAAAAATTGTAGCAACCACAGCTTGCATGGCATAAGTCCAAATCCTTCCTAACAAGAGGTTATAGTTGAGGGGAGCATCAACTACCTCTACTTCAACACACATGTTCTTCCCTCCTAACTGCATGGGGAAAGAAGGAACGATACCATGTGGTCAGAATGAATGACTGTCAAAATCGGTGAGGAGAGTAGGTGATGGAGACAAAAAGGGTTGGCCAACGACCTTCCAACATGCCAACGACATAACGCATGTTGAGGTGCCCTCATCAACCACTATGCGGAACATATTTCGAGTAAAAATTTTCGTGGGATAAGCCACTACTATCTGAAACGCTACGTGGTAAGGTAGATGAGGTTTTAAGTCGTTTGTATCCAGCATGATTGTACCCAGATTACAAGTCTCGGTAGATCCTAAAGAGGTTAACAAGGCTTTCCTCTAGGAAGGGCAGCTTTGGAGGACCTCCAAAGAGGACATCACACAAGGGGTTTGTGATAAATCTTCCACCATAGAGTAGTTCTGGGAGGCCCTTGCATTTGGGTTATGAGAAGCTTTTTTGAATGCACCTTTGAGAATGTGTGTCATTGTTTCACCCAACATATTCTCAATTTGTAGAGGAAGAGATGGGAGTTCAACTTCTTTACCCTTCTCATAAGTGCTTGTTTTACTATAGTCATGTGCTCTAGTCGATATAAAAGAATCACCCCTCACCATGTATACGTTCATGAATGCGGGGTTGTTCGCAGGCGGGGAGGGGTCTTGGCTGCCCCCTTCTGTGCTTATAGAGGCTTGGGTTAGATTTTTCCCATGTTGAAATGGATTGGTCAACACAATAGGTTGCTGCTACGTCACAAACTTTTGTGCTTCTGCATGCCGAGGAAACAGATGGGTCGGGTGGTCTTTCGTGCATAAGTTGCATGGATACCTCACCTTTTGTTTCTCAGTGTTGTCCCTTCCATCCTTATCGGTAGGTTTTTTATCCCACTTACCCTTCTTTCGTTGTTTTTTCTTTCCTTCAGGCTGCTGGGTGGCCTTTGGGTTAGTCGATTGTACTGTGTGTACCTCCGATGTTTTGGTAGGGGGAGCAGCCAAAGTAGTAGTTTGGCTGGCTGCTGTGTGTTGTATAGATAATTACTGCAATTGCTTCGTCAATTGCTCAGTGGGCTTTATCCAGCATGTGGTCTAGCTCTCTGTCTAGTTTTATCTAGTATTGAGCGTGGCGCATCTAGCAAGATGTTGTATAATAAACCAAACTGAGAATAGATGAGCTCAAATTGTTGATCTCTCATGATGGCATCTTCTTCGAAGAATACTCCCGATGTTGCGACGTATTTGGATAACTATGGGACCAAAGACTAAAGGAACCACTCAAGCAGGAATGTTGGTGCGACTGACACCTTAATTAAACTCTTCTGGCATCTCCATTCTTAGATGTGATCATAGATATGGTCTGCTGTCATCTGTTCGAAATTGGCTAGTAGCTCTATGCCAGCGTCGTATCTCACAAGTAACTGGAAATGGTTTAGGAAAGCAATTTCCATCTCGCTGAAGGAAGAGTATTCTGAGAGATCGAGCTCAATGTACCATTTCACAACACTCCCAATGAGAGTACATTGAAACAATCACAACTGTACGAATTCATATTTCAACGAGTTAGATGAGCACCAAAGATGGAAGGTAGTCACATGATCTCCTGGATCTTCGTTAGGCTTGGATTCAAAATTTGGAATGTCTGAAGGAAACTTCGTTGGCATAGGAGGCCAACGCGAATCATGACAAATAGGGTCATTCAACAACCTTGTCAAATCTGGCAAGTGCAAAGTCGTCAGGAAAGGTAGTTTGGGTTGTTGGTGATAACCTGGGAAAAAGGGGCCTAGAGTTTGAATGGCACAAAGTTGCCAAGAAAAGTTTGGCTGCTGGTCTGGATTTTGGTAGAAACCATGGCCCTGGCCAGCGTATGAATTTTGCATATGTGGAGATATCATCGACTGATTTCCCAAATAGGACATAGATGGTTGGGCATGCATTATATTCAAAGGACTCTAGGAAGGGTTGCCCCTTGTTGTTCCCATGGGGATGGGCATAGTAGTTTGTCTGGGGTTCCATTGATTGTGGAAAGAATTACACCAGATCGAAATTCCATACAAGGGAACGTATCCCTGCCAAGAATTCCAAGGCCCTGATGCGGAACAAGTTCCTAGGTTTTCCCCCTGTGCAGGAATAGTACCCTGCACAGGAATAGATTGTCCAAAATTGGGATTGCCCCCAGTCGGGAAGGAAACTAATGAGAAGTTATTGTTACCAAACACTTCGGCCAAAGAAAACAGTGTCGAACCTACTGACATATTATGTGAAGGTGGTCCTTAAATCCCCACTCCAAATAAACTATGGTGTGTAGGTTGCTCGACGGATTGCTGATGAGAGACACCGAGTGAAGGGGATGAAGGAGGGATATGACCTCCTTTGTAAGGGAAAGAGTTATAAGGAGCAGGAGTGCCCCCCATGTGAGCTTGCATAGGAGCGCTAGAGCTCCCTGCCCCCAGACCTGAAGTCTGTAAAGTGGAGTAGGAAAGTACAGGACTTGTACCCGAACTAGGCATCTCGTACGCGAACGGAGGGCCTATCACACTTGGTGTGATAGGGGTTGTGGCCGCCGCCAAATATGGGATCAGAACACTGTGCGATGTAGAGGCAGTTAATACCATGGTGGCTCAGACCAGTGATAGTGGGTTAAGAGGTGAAAACGCTCCTGTGGTGACAACCGTAGTGGGAATTGAAGAATTCCCAGAAGGAGTAACAACATTTGTTTCCATTGTTGTGTGCAACACTGTCTGATGCTCATAAAATTGAATTGGTATGATAAAAGGTGCCAAGAAATCAGTGGTTGGGGTTTCAATTGGGCTAAGAGCATTTGCTCCTAGGTTCAAAACGGTCGATTCCTCTGGATGTTGGTTGGGTACAATTGCTTGTGACCCTGTCACTTCAAAAGACCCTTGTTGGTCTAGCTTTCACCTTAATGGTGGCAGGGGTGGCTCCAGTGTAACCGGAAACAGGACAAGAAGCCTTCATGACCAGTGGAGCTCATGATCCTCCACTGTGTGAGAAGATCAAAGACACTCTAGGGTAGTCTAAATGTTCAAAAGTAACACACACTAAAAATGTCCCTATAGGATAAGACAGGAAAACACTAAATTACTTGGAAGAATAGTTACAACAACCAACACTAGAGAAACTTACTGGTGCAAGTGCAACTCAAAAACGGAAGCACCCTCTGGGTATAATCTGTAAAGCGTGGCCTGATGTCTATCCTAGGTACCACGTTATACCCCCGCCATCACCTATGTATGTCCCTAAAAAATATAGGCAACTAGGTTGCCAGTGCGTGAACAGTCACTAGGCGGGTACAGTCGAAAGTCGGGTAGACCACAATGAGCAAGGTATCGAGCCCGAAACCTGTCAAGGGTATCAAAAGCAAGTGGTCTGGAAGACAACAGAGGACCTTGAACATATTCAAGACCCACAAAGCCCCATGGAAAATGCAATCGATGGAATCCCAAAACAAGCCCTCTATATGTGTTCTCCACTACAATTGGTCTAGCTCTGGAGGGGTTATCTCCGCTACCTTTCCGCATGCGACCTCATGTTTATACCCTATGCTAGAGGGGGCTCCTAGATAACTTTCACGATACTAGACTTAGACACTCCCTAACTCAGACTCCAATGTTTGAATTTGAATGGCCTTGAAGAGTTTCCTCTCCAACCTAATCCAAGGCCCTAATCATGAACTAGTTGGTTAACCCTACAAACATAAAAGTCTAATAAATTTTAGATTTAGCGTTAATTTTATGGCTTGTATTATGTCAAGGGGTATGAAAGTGAAACTGATAATGTGTAAAAGATGAAAGCAAAAATGATTAAAAAGCTGGAAACAAAAAACTTTTACTTAATGCAAAATTTCAACAACTTTTCAATATATATATATATATTAATTTTCTAAGATTTTGGACAACAAACTCAAAAGGAATTTCACTCAACTACGAGCTGCTTATGATCTAAGTAAACTGCAAAAAAATTATGAAATAAAAGACTTTTCCCTGGCTAATAATGCAGAATCACACTCTTCAACCAAACAATAAAATGAAAGAGATGTTTATTTATTTATTTAAATGATGATAAAGCAAAAAAAATACCAACAAGCAAAAAACAAGAAAACAATTCTAGCCTAGTCGTAGATCACAAAGAATCACTTCAGCAAATCACACACTAGCAACTTTTTAAAAAAATGACTCTCACACTTGTCTAAAAACCCTAAATAAAATTCTTTTTTATGACAGTTTTTTTTTTTTTTAAATGAGAAAAAGAAAGCTAAGGCTAAAATTAATCCTAAGCTACTGACTGCTAAGACAAAGATTCAAATACATGAGAGTTATAACTCTCATCAAGGGAAAGGATGACTTCTTTACCCTCAACAAAAACTATCATGCCCAAGCACGCTATTGTTAAACCAACAACAAGCATGTGAACACGAGCTGTATAGAGCCAGAGGGCGTGTACACACGGGTTGACCTTGTACATGCCACATGTATCTCTAAACTCTGAGAAAAAATGAAAAAAGACAATCCAAACCAGGAAGAGACCACTAATATTGATAACCAAAATCTTCTAAAGGCTTGGACACTCTCTTTAACAGAAAAAGCAAACAATGTAAAGAAAAAATTTCGTAAAACAAACCAACCTGAGACAGGACTGCAAACAATAAAGACTTAGAAAGAATTCTAGAAAACCCCTGAGAATCATTGATTCTGATAGGGAAGAGGATGACTGCCTCCACAATTCTCTAGAATCTACACACTATTGCTACTTCTTCAGATAGCATTCACATGTGGGCTGTAAGAGAGTAGGGCGTGGGCACACACGTGTAGACCTTATGCAGGTTGCGTGTATCTCTGTGGGTCCCCAAAAAAAACAGTCAAGCAAATAATAGAGACAGCTGGTATAGGAAACTAGAATCTCTGCTAGATCAGACTTTGTAGAAACTAAAAAAAAAAGAGGCAAGAAAACTAGTCTTTTAAAACTACTCAAAAACAAATAAAATTCCTAGGAACCCTAGAGACTTCCCCAGTATGGTCACCAATTCTGTTGTGAGGGAAATCCCCTTACGGACTAGAAAATAGGGTTATCTTATGCATGTATTTATGACCAAAAGAAATCTACTTTCTACCTTCATTCTTAGACTTAAACCCCATTCCTTTTCAGCAAATACATGGTCTAGACCAACACACCTTTTTCTAGATGGTTGATGTCGATCCTTCCTCCCGCTTGATCACTTGTTAGCACTCCTCCTTTCAAAGTTGAGCTGTATGCAAAACAAGCAACAAACTACACATGCATTTTACCTATAGACTAATGGGTTAGAGGTTCAAACATATGTTTACTGTATTATGAAGAACTCATAAAGTGGGACGGGAAAAGAATTTCTTTATTACTTTAAATGAATCAACTTACAAATGTTGAGACCGGCCACTGCTTCGCGAATCCTGATCCTGGGCTCCTCTTCAAATGTCCTCCAACTTCTTTGCTTTGTATCTCTTCTTTCACTAAGATGGCTAAAGGGTTGGGACAATGGAAATTTCAAATTGGGCAGAGTTTCTTTGCTATCTTTTTCCTCTTCCAAATGGGACCCCTACCCATTCTTTTATAGGCTAGAAGGAGCTAGGTATTTGGATGAACCCTCGGGCATGCATGGTTGGGAGTTTTAGTTAACTCACCCAAAGCTATGTGTTCCATCAACAACTTTCCTTTTTTCGTGCTTTTGTTGGTCCACATGGATTGTTTTAGGTCAGCTAGCATGTACATGCATTCAGTAATGGAGTAGGGCATGTGGTCCCTTATAAAAGAGGTTTTTTAAAGAGTTGTTCAGCATTTCTTTGGTAAAGAAGGGATCTAAGATGGCCTGATGCCAGGTAAGCATGTATGGTGCAATTTAGGGTTATAAAAAACACTCACCTATGACATTTTCCTGAGTCACTCTGGTTTGCCTAATTCTGCCTTGAACACCTCGAGCTTGGCTCGAGCTACTTCGACTTGCTTCTTTGATGTGGCCTCTTGTTTGGTGAACTCCTAGATTACGGCATCATTCACTAGCCATTATAGGCGTTGTTCTATTGTGATGATGACTTGTTCTAGCTCTGCTCCTTCGATCTCGACCTCTATAAACAATAGGCATGCCTTATCTTGTACTGGTTGGAGTTGTTGAGTTATTTCCATCACTTTGCTTTGAATCAAATGGATCTATTGCTGGGTTGTGCGTTGCTCGTGAGACCTATTGATTTTGCCTATGGCCGATAGGGCCTTCAACTACGTTTGAAGTGTGTCTGAGTGTTGCTTCACTTCTTGGAGTTGTGACTCTAGCACCTATAACTATGGGTTCTCAATGAGGTTTTCATAGGTTTGAGTGTTGCGGTTACTCAGCTACTTGCACTCTAAGTCAAGATCTTTTAATCTATCGACAGCGCTATGAGCAATTTCTTCCCTTAGGTCTCTTACATCTTGAGGGGTCTCAGGTACAGTGCGGAGATCCAAGTCTACTATGCACTATTGGAGCTGTCAGATTACATCTTCAATTTGTGCCACCTTTTGTGGAACTCTCTCTTTGACCTTTACTTCGACAACTTTCATAGAGTGAAGTGCTCTGTTGACCATTTCCTTAACTTCGAGTTTCTTGGAGAGCAATTGTTCCTTGCTTTGTTATAACTGTGATTTTTCTTCATCTCACTTTGCTTGTAGAGCAAGCTTTTCCCATTCTGTAGCACTGCATTTCTCCTCAAGGTATTTATGTACTCATGCTAAAGCCTGGGTGGCTTGCGCTGTCTCTTTCTGAGCTCGTCAAATGTGAGATTTGACTGTATCAACAATCTAGTGGAGTTGAGCTGGCTCATCTCTTAGTTCTAGTGTTTCCTATGGCAAAGGCACAGTGGAAACTGTGTGGATTGATTGCAGTGCCTGCTGCACTCCTTGAAGCTCAAACTTGATCCTATTGAACACCTCCTCCCTCTTAGCTTCTTGCTTCTATGTTATCTCCAGCGAAGCATCATTCAAGGCTACTACAATAAAATAAAATTCATCTGATGTGAGGGTAGTCTCAAATTTGGTCCTGGTGGCTTTCATTTTCTTTAGGGATGAGGGCTTCGGTGGGGAAACCTTCCTTTTATTTAAGGGGTCCTCCTCATCTCTAGGCAAGGTAACCTTGCCTTTCTTCTGTTAAACTTCTATGCCATTTATGTCTCCACCATCTCCTCCTTTATCTGCTAAGATATAAGCAGTCTTCATCGAGGTACTGCTTACATCTTGAGCTTCTTCATTCTTCTTTGTCTTACTGGGTCCAGGGGTATCATGCACTACTTTGGGACTGTCAATATCAAATATCTCTATGGGGTCTACTGGGATGAGGAGGCCCTTCAACCATTCCTTGGTGATTTACTCCAAATCCTCCTCCGTCAACTTGTAGTATGATTGTAGTTGTTGTTTGTTCTCATTAGCGCGCATTGTGATATAGATGAAATGGTGATCCATGTTGAATTTCATCAAGGGCTTGAACCTGTGGAGAGTGTTCGGGGTTATACGAGGCTCAAACAGGATAACTATCTTCAGTTGGTTGTAATAAGTATGGAACATGGCATTTGACTACCATTGCTTATTCATGTCGTTCGAGTACCACAGTGTACTAAACTTTGTGGCTAGACGTTCAAACGACTTGATGTCTGAGAAGGTCGAACCTTCTGGCATCCCCCATGTGATGAAAGTGACCAGTATGTGAATCCAACTCTAGTGGAACTCGTTCCTTGATCATTCTCTTCCCTCCAGTTGAGTTCCAACTGGTTTACCAGGTACTGCACCCAATTCATTTGAATTCCTTTTGCGCACTTCCCTATGAGGTCGACTACGAACCCCATGACTTGGGTGGGTCGATTCTTTCACACCAACTTTCCTGCGATCAATTAGTAGGCGAGGCACACTATGCCTCTCTGGATAGAAGCTACCTTGTAGCCTCACATGCCCTTCTCTACATCGTCGTAAGTGTCCTTAATCTTCTACACAAGAGTGCAATCCATGGTTTTCCCAGGATATAAATCTTGTGGGTCAGGGCCTTGCATGCTTATCCTTGTGATCCGATTGATCAACGTCGGATCCACTGTGATGCGGTGGTTCAACCACAAATATCTTCCATGGTAGTAGGAAAACAACAACTTGATGCATGCATTCACTTCTTGGTGCCTACCGAAGTGAGGAATATTCATGACATTGAGTAGTGTAGACTGTGCGAGGTTCATTTTCCATGACTGGGGGATGATCTTCGAGTTCTTTCCCTTGGTTCTAGTTAGATACTTGTGCGGGGAGAGCATGTTGTACACCTTCCTGTTACCGAGGTTGAATTCGCTAAACTTCAACGCTACGATCTTATCTTGGTCTGCGCACACTACGCATATCCCTTTAGGGAGGTATGTAGTGACCAAAGCATACTCAAACTCTCTGGGAACATTGTCTCAATTGATAGCGCCACTCAGAGGTGGTAGATAGGTGGGTAGTATACTCAGGATTAAATTAGCATTTGCGATATCATCCCTATGCTTAGTTCTCTTTTCATCTACTAGTTGGGATGGTCTGGCTCGAGAAGTGTACGGAGAGGCCGACAGTCCTCTTGTCGAAGATGCTTGTACAACTGTAGACACTCCTCTCTCTGACATGACTCTTTCAGTCATTAAGTCAAGGAGAAATTTCACTACTGATTCTTCAACTGCAATGAGCTCGTTGGACATATGCGCTTAGGAGTAAAAGTATTAGGGTCATGATGATCTTAGATACGACACTAGAACAAACAATAATAGTGCAATGATCACTGTATACAATTCGCTTAGTCTGCGGGCTTCAAATTATCGGTTAGAAAAAGTGTTCTTCGTGCATGGCATGATGGGATAAGTAGGTAACTTGGTAATGGTTTTCTTGTAATGGGTATGAAGCCTCATTAACTCTTGTTCTGTCCATTATGGCGTGGTCTAACAGTCTGATGTCAAGTTGTAAATGTTTTTTTGACCCGTTCAAAGCGGGAGTCAAATAGATATATCGGCCCCAATGGCTATATTGCTTCGCCATGGTGAAGTGCCATGTGTCGTTGTTCTAATATCCCAATGAAGCTCCAATTCTGCAAATTTTATGTTTGCGAAGTTCCTTCTGGAACCTTCTACAACTTAGCTTTCTTCTTACTTTTCTTCCTATCCTTCTTTCCAGTGAGCTTTGTCTCGGTAGTTCGTTTTCCATTCTGATTCTTATCTTCTTTTACCATTGTCACTGTGCATTGTTGAGATTCTCTCCTAGGACTTAGGGGTAACACTTCTTCTTTATCCAACATACGTACTTCAGTCTCCTATGAGTCTTCTATTATTCTTGCAGCTTTGACATCAGGGTCTCTAGTGTCAAATAGCTTTGATATGTCCTCCTGTTCTTCAATCAAGTATGCAATCCTTCTAGTCATGAAATATTTTAACTCTCGTTTCTTCTGCTCCAAGACTTCTTCTTCTTTATTTTGTCTGGCTTGATCTCTGTCAATCCAAGGTTTTCCTATTAATATGGAAAATGGGGCACTATCCTCAATAAATTGAATAATCTCAAAATCTTCCTCTGTCGAAGTTCCAATGACGATCATAGGTATCTGAGTGAGCCTTCCATCAATTTTACCAGTTTTCCTCTTAATAACCCTATTCCTCTTAATGAGGGAGTCATATTAGGCCTCCCTATATCTTCCCAAGTTCTCTCTGTCATGACATTCACATGTGTTTCCTCATCTAGAACACAATCAATGTCGAAGTCTCCTATTCTTTCTTCGATGCATTCTTTTCCTTTGACGATCTCTGATAATGTAACATGTCGGTGGTCATTCAAGTTTTCTCTCATTTGTAGCAATATTTTCTTTGATTCTTCCTGGGGTTCTGTTATAGCCTCTGGAGCTACCTTAGGGTTTTATTAATTCATATTCATACCTTGAAGCTTAGAAATCATTGTGGGGAAATCCAACACTTCATGGTCCATAGCTTTGCAAAAGAGACAACTAGGTCTTCTCCCAGGGCATTCTTTAGCAAGATGTCTCGGTTTTCTGCAACGGTAACAAAGGGTTAATCCTCTCTTTCTTTTAAATGATCCCCAACTTCTTCTATAATGCACACTAGGATCATAGGAGCTAAACTGAAATAAATTATTTCTGGAATCTTGCATCCATTCATTAGTCCAAACATTCTTTCTATGCATAGGTATAACATATCTTTCACTATTCCTACCAGATCTACTCATATCAAACCTTCTTTCATCTATTAATTCCCTAGTTCTCAAACTAGGATAGACTCTATTAAACATACCTAGATCCATACTCTAGAAACAAAAATTTCCACTTATCTTACTTCTACAGATCACAAAGTTTTCAAATTTAAAGAATTTTACTATCTTTACCTTTATCAGAGCATAGAGCTTGCAGATCTTACCTCTTTTAAAAAAACATTCTCACTTTTACCTTTCTTAGAGCACAAAGCATTCAAATCCTACTTCTTTTCTTCAGATTGGGCTTCTTTCTTTTAGATCCGACCTCTTTTCTTCAGATCAAGCTTCTTTCTTTTAGATCCGACCTCTTTTATTCAGCACAGAGCTTTATAGATCAAGTAGAACACTGCTCACTAGGGAACAGATCTTCACACAAGGCTTTCAAGTCAAATTTTTGCACAAAGCTTCTTCTTCCTCAGTTCCCAGCAAACGCAGTTTCATGTCTCAACAATGGAACCATTTGTTGGCATAGGGGCAGACCTAGGGTTCAACGCTACAACAATGCACCAACAAATCCCTAACTATCAGCCCTTTCGAAAACACCTGCGAGGTAGATGAAGTCTCACCCAAGGTAAAGGAAGGGTTGGTTGTGAGAATCAGGTGTATGAAATCTTAGCTGGGACATAGATATGTGATTATAACACTTAATATAGCTCTTAGTACCGTCAATCCCTCGATATGAAATCACTATTCACTTCGCTGATAAAACAGAGCTTCACAACATTCACACTAATCTACAGTATGTAAGCACTTAGTGTATAAATGGATCAAAATGAGCATATCAAGCACTAAGCATGACTATCTTGATTAGATCTAATATTCTCACATATCATAAGTACAAAGCAGAAGTAGATATAGCTAAACATATCAAAACACTTAGAAAATAACATGTGAACACATCAAGACAAAGCACAAAGCACATAACACAGTGTTTATGTGGTTCACCCCCACCCTAGGGCTACATCCACCAACTCTTCTTCTTTATTTTATTTAGTCAATCGGTTACAAGCACAAATCCATCAAAACCCTTACTCCACACAAGACATAAGATCTATGCAACTTGCTAGATCCTTCTTCCTTGCGTTACAACACTAAGTCATTTATAGTCTTGCAAAAGGACTTGCACTCAACTCTGCAATTCTTACACAGAATGCACAAAGCCCTGATCACATAGATCCAAACCTTGGCACTTAGCCTACATCAAATAGATATACTATCCGAATCCTTCTTACATTTCCTATTTTTCTATTTATACATACAAAATAGGCCTAAACATGGGTAAACCCATGGGCCGACATCCCATTCCTGTTACATATTCCCAAAAACCCAAAAAGGATCCAAAAGTGGGCCGAGATCTCGTCATCTCCACTTCGTCATGCGCTCCTCCTTCGACAGGCTATCGAAGTCCCAAAATAGGTCAACATGACCAAGAAAATACCAAAACTTGGTTAAGGGCCAACACCTGCTAATTGGCATGGACTGGTTGGCTGCCCATAAAGGCAAGTTGGACTATTATAATAAAATATTGGAGTGTGAAGATTAGGAAGGGAGGAAAATAACCCTAAAAGGAATTCAAAATCCTGTCTCAGTGAGACACATATCATCCCTTCAAGTGAAGAAGTATTGTAGAAAAGGATTTCCTTTGTATGCAATACAAGTGTTGAAATCCATTGAGGAAAATAAACCAATCCTAGAGGACCATCCTATATTAAGAGAGTATAAATATGTGTTTCCAGAAGAGGTACCAGGTCTACCTCCAAGAAGATACATTTATTTTTCAATAGAACTTGTACCTTAGCTACCTAGAGTGGTGCCAATGTCTAGATCACTCTATAGAATGGTACACCAAAGCTAATTGAGCTCAAACTATAGCTAAAGGAGATGTTGGAAAAATGTTACATTCAACCTAGTGTCTTTCCTTGGGGAGCACCAACCTTGTTTTGTGAAATAAGGATGGGACACTCAAGTTGTGAATAGACTATAAGCAACTCAACCGGATGACCATTAAGAATAAGTATCCCTGCCAAGGAACTATAAGCAACTCAACAAGATGACCATTAAGAATAAGTATCCCTTGCCAAGAATTGATGACTTGTTTGAACAATTAAGCGGTGCTACAACTTTCTCCAAGAATATTGACTTGAGGTATGGATACCATCAAGTATGAATTAAGGATAAACACATCCACAAAACGACCTTTAGGACGAGGTATGGGAACTATGAATTTTTGGTGGTGCCATTTGGGATTACCAATGCACCAACCACCTTTATGTGCTTAGTGAATAATGTGCTCATACATTTCTTGGAAAGATTTGTCTTGGTATTCATTGATGATATCCTAAAATATTCTAAGAGTAGGGAAGAGCATGAAGAACATATCAAGTTAGTGCTTCAAGTGCCGAGAGAAAACTATTTCTATGCCAATTTTAGTAAGTGTGACTTCTTCCAAAAAAAATTCCATTTCTTTGTAAGGTACCAGGTCTATTATAATAGCCAAAAAAATAAATATCGCAGAGAATAATAGTGGAACAACACAATATATGAAACCACAACACCAGAATAATACCTTATTTATAGGAAACAATGTTCACTTGCCTCTTCGAGGGGGAAACCTCCAACAGAGCAACGCTCTATTACAAAAATTCTCAAGACAAAACTTCACATACCCTCTAATCCTATTTATACTAAATCTATCTATCCAAAAGAACAATCTAGAGGAAGATCCTTCTAGAAGCAAAATATTGTATTAGGTCTTCTTACATTTGACTTATTCTTCCTTATTTCTAGGCCTTATTAATATCGTCCTTTATTACATAAAAATATGTTATTCTACCTACGTGAGGGGTTAGGAAGGTTAGGTCCCTAACATGCCCTCCCCTTAAAAAAATCCATGTGCTCAAGGCTTGAGATGAGGAAATTGTTGCAGAATGGTAGCTGGTTCCCAAGTGGCATCTACTAGAGTTGTATCTTTCCACTAGAATAACACTTCCTTGATGGTGTGTTGATGAATACGATGCTCACGCTGGTCCAAAACTACTTGTAGTTGCAACCAGATGGAGCCTTCTTCATCCTACTTGGGAAGGATGGTTTGAATTTGGCACTAGTTCCAATCACCTTCTTTAAGTGGGAGACATGAAAAACATGATGGAGCTTAGAATGACTGGGAAAAGATAACTAATAGGCCACTTGTCTCACATGCTTGAGAACTATATAAGGACCATAAAATTTGGGTGCCAGTTTATGAAAATAGTAGGCCTTGAGTGAATTTTTCTTATAATTTTGCAGTCGAAGAAACACCTGGCATCCTTCAACAAATTGATGTTCGGAGTGACCTTGATTTTCTTGTTGCTTCATGTAATTATGAGCCATGAAAAAATTCTCTTTGAGGGTACAAAGAATATCTTGTTGAACTATAAGTGTTTGATCAATCTCCTAGACCTTTGAGACACCTGGAAGGTATGAGAGAACTGAAGGTGGATTTTGTCCATATGTTGCTTCAAAAGGAGTCATGCAAGTAGATGTATGGTAAGAAGTGTTGTACCACCATTCAACTAGTGGTAACCATTGATTCCACTATTTTTTCCTTTCAGATGCAAATCACCTCAAATATGTTTCCAAACACTTGTTGACAACTTCAATTTGACCATCAGTTTGGGGATTATAAGCTATGCTAAGATGCAATTGGGTGCTATGTAGCTTGAACAATTCTTGCCAAAAATTGTTGGTGAAAGTGGGATCTTGATCACAAACAATAGAATGAGGCATGCCATGAATCTTGAAGACATGATCCATGAAACGTTGAGCCATAGTGGAGGTGGTAAATGAGTGTTGAAGAGTACATAAATGAGCATACTTGGAAATATAATCAATGATGACCACGATGACTGAATTATTTCATTTAGGTAATCCCATAATAAAATCCATAGAGATATTCCTCCAAATAAAAGGTTGAATTAGAAGTGGTTGTTGTTGGACAACTGAGAGAGGGGGTGAATCAGTTGTTACCATGCTTAAACAATCATGCTTCTTTTAAATTATTTACAAGGTACTAAATGATGATCACAATAATGCAGAGAAATAAGCAATGGCACATTCAATATCAGTCACATATATGAGATACATAGAGACAGATATTTCCCAAGGAAACCCATAAAGGGTAAAAACCTCTTCTTCTTTATATGATAAGTATTATTTACATTCTTTACATTATCATACATATGAGCACCAACTCATTGTGAGGCTACAACCTCTTTTTTTGCAAGTTGCAACTTGCTGAGAGAACCAACTCTCTGCTTTCTCTAGCACCCACTAGAAGGAAGCACCAACTTCTTGGTTTCTCTAGCACCAACTAGAATGAAGCACCAAATCCCTGGTTTCTCTAGCACCAACTAGAAGGAAGCACCAACTCCCTGGTTTCTCTAGCACCAACTAGAAGGAAGATACAACTCCCTGTGTTCAAGCACCCACTTGAACCTCTGAGGACACCAGTCCTCCCTAGCACCTCCCTACCTCCCTAGTTTATGAATATGAATTACTAAGACTTATTATAGTGAAATAGTGTTCAAAAACAACTTACCAGTCTCATCACCATTCTGCAAGATTTTGCTACTCTGTCTTCCTCACTATCTTCCTGCACACTTCCATTACACTTTTCTGTTCTTCTACCTCTTGTGCTCTCTGCACCATTCTCATTCAGTGAAGCTTTTGTCTTATGTCCATTTTAGCTACTGTACTCCACCATATTCTTCACAGATGCATCCCTCTTACAACAACAACGCCTCTCTTCCTCTCTTCCACATTCTTATCCTCTCTGTACCTCTTCTGCATTCCCTGTGTTCAGTGATTCTGCCTCCTCTCCATGTCGAGTGCTCTTCTTGTTAATCATCGTAACTCTTCAAATTTTCTGTTTGTTAATGCCATGTGTCCATCATCACTCGGTGCCATGATCAAACTCCTTCACTTCACAGGAAGTTGAGATTCTCCATCTTCTGTTGCAGTAGGCCTCAACCTCTCTGTCACAGTTAACGACTCCAATTCTCTTCCAGCTGTCAATCGCCTCCATGAATAGTCTTTTCTCATGTTGGAAGATTCCTTGTGACCCTTCAGTTCCTCTGGAAATCACACCGAATTATCTTCGAGTCCTCTAGCAGAAACCATCAGTGGTTTCTAGAAGTTACACTATGAAGTTCTATAGTAGCCCTCCGATCTTCTTCAGTTTCATCTGCACCATTGGATTAACTTCTCTAAGTCTTGCATTCTTTTCAACATTCCATTCTTCGGCATTTCAAGATTTGTGTGATCAAGTGTCTCGACACTCCATGTCGCGATCCCAGAAATGGACCTTGGTTGCTCTAGTTCTTTCCTCTATCTCTCGCCAATGTGACCAATGGCTGTGACCATAGCCTTATTTAAAAAATTCATTTCATAATCTCGCGTTTCGGCATTTCAGCATTTCGACACTCTTGAGGTGAAGTTTCTTGACTCTCCATGTCACGGTGCCTGAAAATCCGAGACAGATCTTGTTTGTGACATTTTGCAATTTCGAGACTCCTCTGATGAAGAGTTTTTACTCTTGACTTCTCCTATTCCCGGTATCCGAAACTCCGGTATGGAGTCTTTATCATTTCTTGACTTCGAGTTTTGCAATTTCAGGACTCCTGTGATGAAGAGTCTTCACTCTTGACTCTTCCTACTCCCAGTATCCGAAACTCTGGTATGGAGTCTTTTTCATTTCATGACTTTGGGTTTCGTGACTTTGGTAATCTTCATGATGAGAGTCTTTGTCATTTCCATCTCCCAGTATCTGAAATCCCGGTATCCAATACTTTTGAAATGAAGTCAGATCAACGATCCATGATCTCCTTGAACCAACAACTTAGATCATTTCTCCATTTCACATTTCGTGATTTCAGGACTCCTGTTGATGAGAGTCTCTGACATCTCCATCTCCCGGTAACCGAAATCCTAGTATCCAACACTTCGAGTGATGTGCCTTCTTTCGGGTTTCAGGATTTCACATTTTGGCACTTCGAGACTCCTAATGACGAGAGTTTGTGACATCCCTATCTCTCGGTATCCAAAACTCTGGTAACCGAAACTCCAAGCGACGTGCTTATTTCATGATTTCGGGGTTTCACATTTCGTGACTTCGGGACTCCTGTTGAGGAGAGTCTCTGACATCTCCATCTCCCAGTAGTCGAAATCCCGATATTCAGTACTTTGAGTGGTGCGTCTATTTCACGATTTCGAGGTTTCGCATTTTGCAACTTCAGGACTCCTGTGTTGGAGAATCTTGACTCTTGACTTGTCCATCTCCCGGTAACCGAAACTCCGAAATGGAGTCTTCGTTGAGGTGCCTGTTTTGGATTTTTTGGGGTTTTGTATGTCACCTTTCTCATTAAAGAGCGTGTAGGTTCTCCTATATCCAACGTCAGTTGGACCTCTAGCTCGAATCTGACGTTCATCGGGAAATCTCAATGAGATCCATCGATGCATACTCTGGTCTTGTTGAGCTTGTGCTACAATGTCTTCCCAAAATACTTCTGGTGCCCGCCTGGAACATCCTTCCTGTACTCAAGCCATCATCACTACTGTACTTTCCATCAATGACAAGCATACTCTGTCTGTAAAACATGCCAACAATCTCCCCCTTTGGCATTGATGGCAACCAAGGCACCCTGACCTATTCTTTTCTCCCCCTTTGACATCAATGTCAAAGAAAGCACGCTCCCCCTGAGTTGTTGTAGTATTTTTAGGAGGTATCAGATATGCAATCAATACAAGACTCCCACTAACAGGATGGAATCTCTTCGATGTGAAATGGGATGACCCCCAGCTTTTGTCGGAGATATTCAAAAGGGTTTTTAGCTAGGGGTTTAGTAAAGATGTCTGCTATTTGTTCTGTGGTTGGAATGTACTGAACCTGAACAGCCTGATTGGTGACCTACTCTCTCAAAAAATGGTATTTTATGGGTATATGATTGGTCTTGGAGTGGAATACTAGATTCTTAGACACACTGATGGCACTTGTGTTGTCACAATGAATGGGGATCGGTGCAACATATTTTACTTCCAAGTCTGCAAGTGTCTGAATCATCCATAATACCTGAGTGAAACAGGTAGTAGCAGCAATATGCTCTGCCTCTATAGTTGATAAAGAAATGGAACCATGCTTTTTACTAAGCCATGATACTAATGAGTCACCCAGGAAGAATGCTCCCCCACTGGTGCTTTTTCTCTCATCAACACAGTTTTCCCAATCTGCATCTGAATAAGTAGTTAACTAAAAATTCTGATTTCTGGGATACCACAGACAATAATTCATTGTTTCTTTCAAATACCTGAATATTCTTTTGACAGCCTGCAAATGACTTTGTTTAGGTGCAGACTGAAATCTTCCTACCATTCCTACAACATGCATTATGTATGGGAGAGATGTTGTGATGTACAACAGGTTGCCTATCATTGATCTATAAGAACTTTGATCAACATCAGGTGAGTCATCATCCTTGCTTAATTT
>SNQJ01S0185214.1:0-17353 GCA_010110895.2 Picea sitchensis | reverse complement strand
CATCATGTAATGAAAAGAAGAATAATAAATGAATAAATGAGTATGTTTGATTGAATAGGCTTGGTTGAAGCCATGATTAAGAAAAGACAATGAGGCCTTAGAAATAACTCAGCTGGGCTGAAAAGTCCTAGGCGGTGTAAAAAGAGTTGGAAGAAGGTGAGAGCCCTCTATTCCTTTCTTGTTGTATATTATGTTTTCCCTAGGATGAGAAACTGGTGTGTTGATGAAAGGTGAATGTTTGACACCATAGTGATGATGGTTGTATGAATGTAGAAACAATTGAGAATTGATGTGTTGCACTTGTGAAAAACATTAAGGATAATGTAATGAAGTGCATAAAGATATGCTAGGACATATCTGAAAATGTTTTATTGACTAAAACGATATGGTACATGCATTTTTATTTTACCTAACAACTAATATATATTTATGATGGATGACATGTGTAGAAAGGAATTGGATTTGTTGAGAAATGTAGTTGCCAATGATGGACAACCTCAAGCAAAGGATAACTGTGAGAAGGTTGTTGTTAAAAGATTGTTGAAGGGACTTTAAAAGTCCCCACAACGCACCATTGATGAGGTAATATCGGTGAGGGTTCTAGCAACCATAGAAAGTATACAGATGTTCATATCCATGTGGCATGAGGTATGAAGGGAATTACTAGGAATCCCTACTGAAAAGATGTCATTATCCTAATGATATGCAAATAATTTTGAGTGGCTGTGGTATGCCATTGCTACCCAAGCATGGTAATATTTAGGAAGGAAGAATCTGAACAATAAAGAGAGAAATTTTATGCCAGTCAAGGATGAGTTATAATCCTTGCAATAAAATTCATGAGTAAAGAGTACCATGGGTACAATGACCAAGTTAGGGAGATTAGGAATAAAGGTGCTCATAGTAAAAAATGTATATTTGCACAAAAGGAAAAAAATGGATTTTCCATTGAGGAAGGAGGACCTTCCAATATTTCATTTACATTTTATAGGTGTTAAAGAAAATAAAATTGGGTTGCCATGAGTGTTGTCACCCTGGTTACTAATGAAGGAAGAATGCTTGGGTGCATTCAAAAGAAACTTATAGTTTCATATGTGTTGATTTGGGATCATGATGAGCTTGTAGTAGGAAGTACATTCCTATTGCAATAATGAACGAGAATGAATAATCCATATGGTGAAGAGGTTGGTTAAGCTCCAACACACCATGGAAGAGTGCTTGTCACCAAGTATGGAAAACTTGAAAATCAATGCAAGGGTGTCTTGGGTATGAATGTGACCATGAATATTAGCACATTGATTAAATTCATTTGATATTTGAATTTCATTTAGAAATGTAGCATGTTGAAAGGGTGCTTACATCAATAATGATATTTTATTTTTCTCTGTACCCTTGAATGGATGAAAATCACTTGCACTGTTAGTATGCGTATTTTTGAATATATAAAGTGCATGAAAACTAACAATTTGTTTGATTGAGGAATGTTGAAATTGCAGGAAGAAAAGGGTCTTTGATATGGAAGTATAGTAAGCCCATAAGGAAGACCAATTACTTGCTAAGACAAACTTCTATGGGAAGTAAAGTCCCATGTTTGCAAATTTGGTCCCTGTTTGGAACAAATCTGAAAATAAATATGGAATTTAAAAGTCTGTGGGTGACAGGTTTGCGAGAAAATTCTGAATTAGAAATTGATGATAATTTCTCATAATTGTTGTATACCTATGATACAGGTGAGATGAAAAATATATGTCTAGGGAGGAAAAATTAAGGCTGTCAATCTGGAAAGCATGAAAAAGGATATTGGTTGGGACAGGAGAACCCTATGGTAAGCCATGATCAACTTAGAACATGTTGTGTTGTGGTAACACAAGCTGGAGGGATGCCTCGACAGATCAAGTCTGAGGGATGCCTCAACTATAAGGCTCAATGAAGTCCTTAAAACTCTTATTGTGTGAGAAATCCTTGGCAAGGAAATATGGATCACCCAAGGAACTGTATAGAAGAGAAGGGGATTCTTGAGCCTGGGCCAGGAGGGTGAGCGACTGTAAGGATGAAGAGACTTTGAAAATTATCATACATTATTGATTGGGACCATGCACACAATGGGGTGTGTCCAATATAACAACGATCCTAGATAACAACACAACCATGTGGATATGAATCCATGAACTACACATATGAGTATTGTGCTAAGTTATGATTTTTTCTTGAATTTTATGCAACTGTAAAATGTTTACGCATGAAAGCTATGACTACTATGCTTGTTGTCCAAGATTATTGAAGACATGTGACGAAGGCCAAGATTCTGAAAAGGACCTTACCAAGAAAGAGGGTCAATACTTATGAAGAAACTGAATGAGAAGGGCATGACAAGTGTTACTGAGAAAGAACATCGAGGATGGTGTTCCTTTTTAAGGGGGAGGGGATTGTAACACCCATGTTTCCCCCAACTTGTAATTAATTGTTAATTATGATTACCATGCTAAGGCATGTGAATGATGTAAATGTATTATTGTTTATATTTCCAATAACTGAATGTGGGGGTGAAGCCTTGAAGTATTCATGGCCATTATATCACTAGAGGAAAGAGTGAGGAAACTGTGGAGAGGGTTCATTAGTTCAAATGACCCAAATTCCCTTCACCGAGATAATAAGCCTCATCCAGATGCCAAGGAGATGAATCGGTTAATGAAAGAAGGACAAGTCATTGGATAATCAACCACCCCCATGAATGGAAGCATGGTCTGATTGAAGAATGTCAGCCTGAAGTACCACAGGGTATGGAAGACCAAGATGACCCAAGTTTCCTTCTGACAGAAGGAGCAGTATAGGTCGAGAACCATCCCGAGAAAAAGATATATAGAAAATAGAGAAAAAAAGGAATACATGGAGGAGGAAGAGGAGAGTGCGGGAGGATCTGCAGAGAGCAGGAGAGATATCAAACAAGAGTGCATACACAGAGGGGAAATCACGACCCAGATATGTAGAAGAAAAGAGGAAGAAAGCGAGCTTGATGCTAAGGAATCATCTGATAAACCTCATAGGGATGCTATGACAAAGAAAGGGTCTCTGAGTAATGGGATAAATTTCCCTGGTGATATCATGGCTTGGCTCTCCAGGATATTTGAGGTGTGGTGTGTCGATAAGCTCCGGAGTCACGAATTAACGAGAGTCATCGATCTAGAGGAACTTTAGCAGTTCAAAATATTTGGGGTGTAGTATAGTAGAGGAAAGTTCAACGTCGATCACCGATTGTTGAACATCGAAACATTCAATGTTAATCACTAATTGTCGAACGCCGAAATGTTCAACGTCAATCGTCGTTTTTTGAATGCTGAAACGTTCAACATCAATGTCAGAAGTTGAACATCGAACACTAATGTTCAACGTAGAACGTCGAACACCGATCGTCGAATGGACAAGGCCATGTGGAGAGATTTTGAGACTTTGGGGAGTATGTGTGCAGTAAGAAAAGGGGTGTTTAGCGTTGAACGTAGAAGACCCCAACTAATAACACCCAAATAACTTCAGGAGGTGATATATTGCAAACCAGAGGTCAGATTAGAGCCAGTAACATTCGTTCGAAAGCTACGGACAAATAGAAGAGGATGAAAACCCGAGAGATATGATGTGAGATGATTTGAATCAGCAAAAAAAACAATTTGATGCCCCATCCCTAGAAAGGGTATTTAGGGGTTGGGTGTGTTACATATTAGTGAATATATTTAGACTAAATAATTACAATAATACCTTAACAAAAGAAGAATTCATAGACACATTGAGGAAAACAAATTTGGATGTGATTGACAACAAAAATGTTCTCAATCCATCCGAATAAAGAGACATGAAAAAAAAGAGAATAAAATTCTTGGATTTAAACCTCCTAGTGGCATCTAGGACAGATATGTGGGTGAAAAACTCTAATAGAGGCAATCTTATATATGAGGAATAAATGAATATACACATCAAGAAAACCTCCTATAGGATTGATGAGGCAAGGCATTGGTGAAAACCAGTGATGAAACTTCTTCCTTCAAATAAAAAGAGAAGAAAAAAAAGGAAAAAAAAAAAAGGAAAAAGATTGTATATTAATGTTTTGTTTTGTATGTACTCAAAACTTCATTGGTGTATCCATCTACACAAGAATAAAATCACTAGTCAGCAAAAACCCAATAGGGACAGTAAGCATTCTCAATTTCCTTTCATCATTCATACATAACATTTTTCATCATATCCATATGATTATCCATGTTTTTCATTTCCATAACTCATACCACTTTCCATATTCAACATGTTTCATGTTATCCTTTATTTCAATAAAAAAAGTCTACAAGGTTATTCTACAGGATCATCCTACTCTTGAAATATTGTAAGTGCAAAGAATATTAGAATTATAATTGAGTTATTATCATGTAGATCAAATCCCCTTTTGTGGATTGATCATGTCGAGACTTATGTATGACCAAATCCCCTTTTGTGGATTGATCAAACCCTAGTTAAATGGTGGTATTTGAGAAGTTGGCCCCTAGGTCTTATTAAAGTGGTTTTAGCCACTATTGGAAGAAGCTGACCCTGCTTTGTGAAAAGACACAACCCTAGCACCCCTCAACTAGTATAAATAAGAGAGGAAGGCACCTCATTCACTCACTCACTTAGTCACTCATCTAGTGCACATATTTTGGAGGTAGTTGCAGTTGAGAGAAGGAAGAGAGAGAGGCACATGCTCAATGTTGGATTATCTTTAGTGTTTTTGTATATATCTTGGTATTGTATTGGCAATCTATATTAAGGAATTTTTTGCTCGGTTTTCTCCCCCATGAGGGTTTCCCAGGATAAAATGTTGTGTACCTTGTGATTCTGTTTCTTTCAGTGATATTGCTTATGCTATTATTTCCTAGTAAATTGAAAAGAACCTAATATCATCTCTAAATTTAACATGGATTCAAAGATGAACTGAATAGATAACCTTTCACTGGGTAACCAAAAATGTCATTGTTTTCGTACACAAAAATTAGGGTTTTTTTATTGGAAGCGAATTTCAACCTAAAAATCATCTAGGAAAGTGTGCCCTATCCTAGCACATCAAAGCTTGAGCACACCTTTTAAGTGGCCTGATCCTCCAGAAAGTGAAACCCTGGTTTTGACTCGTACCAGAAAACCAGGAAACTAGAACCAGTACCAGAAGTACTAGTCCATATTTGCGCAGGTTTAGTTTAAACGGGTAAAATTTGGATTTTCTGAAAATAGACTGCACCAGCCTACTTGCCTCAACCCAACGCACCTCCTGGTAAGTTCAAATTCAATTTCTGAGCACTTTCAATTTTTGGTCATTTTCCCAGCTCCAAGTCAAGATGTCTGCAAGAACCAAGCTTGTTGACAAGTTAGAAGGTGTGAAAAACTTTCATGCCTAGAAGTATAGGATTTCACTCATTCTTGAAGAGAATGAGCTTGCATATTTCATAAAGGAAAATGTACCAGAACCCGAAGAAGATGCATCTAAAGAAAAGTACAAGAAGGATATGGTTAGGGCCAAAAGGATTATTGTAGACTCTATTAAAGATCACTTGATCCCTCAAGTGTCTTCTAGAGATACTCCAAAATAGATGTTTGATGCCCTAACCAAAATGTATTAAGGAAAGAAGATCAACGAGAAGATGAATCTGAGAACCCAACTCAAGAATACAAAGATGCAGAAAGGAGAAACAGTTCATGACTATTTCTCTAGGGTTACTCATTTTAAAGAACAATTATAACCAATTGGAGACAACCTAGATGAATATGAACTAATCATGACAACTCTTAATGGTCTCACAAGACCCTGGGATTCCTTCGTCCAAAATATCTGTGCAAGAAAATAGAAACTCCATTTTGTCAGTCTATGGGAAGAATGTGTTCAAGAAGAAGCAAGAGTAGCCAACCAAGAAGGTGTACTATTAAGGGATGAAGACCAAGCCCTAGATTCTCATACTAAAGGAGAAAAGAAAAGGTCTAATTTTTGAAAGGAGACCCACCCTCATAAGGAATCTCACTCTCCAAAGAGATCCACCCACTTCCATAAAGAATCTAACCCTCTAAGGAGATTCCATAAATATCATAAGGGACAAAGATGAGAAAAATAGTTTTCCTCTTATCAATGTTATCATTGTGATAAGATGAGACACATTGCTAAGAATTGAACTTGCAAAAGGGAAGATTACAAGAACATGAACAACAAAAGACATTATGCCCATGTAGTTGAATATGATGAGCCACCCAAGAAGGTGACTAAAGAAGAAATTGAAGATTATGTTTTGTGATACCTGGAAAAGATACATGGCTCTTAAGAACATGAAAGAAACCCAAATGAAGAATGTATCCTATGTACTAGAAGAAGGAGGTTTGTACTTGTCCACTTAGATGTATGTGGTTTGTAATATTTTGCAAAGATGATGGGATCAAGAGGGAGCTCACCACTCCCTATAATCCCCAACAAAATGGTGTAGCAGAAAGAAAGAATAGAACAATATTGGAAGTAGTGAAGACTATGATCCATGATCAAGAACTTATAATGCACTTATGGGATGAAGCAACAAGAACAACAGTTTATGTCCAAAATAGATTATCACATAGTGCACTTGGATTCTAAACCCCCAAAGAATTTTTCTCTAGAAAGAAGCCAGAAGTAAGCCATCTCAAGATATTTGGTTGTCCAGTGTTTGTACACATTTTGAAAGAAAGGAGAACTAATATGGAACCTTCAAAAAATAAGGGAATATTTGTTGGATACTGTGAGGTCTCAAAGGCCTTCATAATTTACATACCAGGTTACCATCATATTGAGATCAATAGAGATGTAACCTTTGATGAAGATGCAACACTCAAGAAATCAAGGAGATACCAACCTGAAGAAGTATATAAAGAAGAACCTGTAGCTCCCAGAGTTGCAGAACCAGTGAGGGAAGTTATAGGTACCCCTGATGATGAGATTCCAAAAGATGATGATATGACAGAATCTCAAGAACCTCCCCAAATGATGATCTATCACAAGAGAAATCCATCTTGGGAAAGAAAACTTATTCAAGATGGAGAGAATTATGGTTCCCCAGAAGGAATCATGAGACAAATCAAGAAACCTAAGCCATTCTCTAGTTATATTGCTATGATGTGTGATCTCATAGAAAAGGAACCCAATTGATTTGAAGAAGTCATTCAGAAGAAAGAATGGGTGGATGCGACAATGACAGAATAATACCAATCCATTATTAAGAATGATGTATGGGAAATAGTTCCCAGACCAAAGAACAAATATGTGGTATCTTCCAAAAGGTTATACAAGATAAAACATGTTGTAGATGGAAGTATTGAAAAACATAAATAAAGGTTTGTATCTCGTGGCTTTTATCAAAAGGAAGGCATTGATTATGAAGAGACATTTTCTCCTGTAGCCAGATACACTTCTATCAAAACAATTATAGCTCTTGCAGCCAAGATTAAGTGGAAGTTACACCAGATGGATGTGAAAACAACCTTCTTAAATGGTGTTATTGAAGAATAAGAAGTGTATATAGAACAACCACAAAGGTTTGAAGTTGAATATAGAAAGACTCATGTATGCAGGTTGAAGAAGGCTATGTATGGGTTGAAGCAAGCTCCTAGAGCTTGGTATGGCAGAATTGATAGCTTCCTGACGAGCTTGGGTTTTACCAAGAGTAAAGTTGATTCTAACCTTTACTTCAAGGTTATTAATGACGAGCCAGTTATATTGTTGTTGTATGTGAATGACTTATTCTAAACCAGAGAAGAAAGGCTCATCACATATTGTAAGAAGAAGCTCACTGCATAATTTGAGATGAAATACCTAGGCCTAATACATTATTTCTTAGGTATTGAAGTTTGGAAGAGCTCGGAGAAGATATTCCTTAACCAAGGGAAGTATGCAGTTGAAATACTAAAGAGGTTTGACATGCTAGAATGTAAATCCATGAATACACCCATGGAAACAAAGTTGAAGCTCATGGTTGATACTTCGTCATAATTGGTTGATGCTACACTGTATAGACATATTATTGGTTCATTGATATATCTAACAAATACCAGGACCAATATATTCTTTTTTGTGAAAACATTGAGTCAATATCTAGTGGAGCCTAAACGTGTTCACCTTGTAGCTGCAAAGCATGTGATGAGATACCTTAAGGGTATGTTGGATTTTGGTCTATGTTATACTAAAGATCATGACTTTAGAATGTTCAGTTATACTAATTCATATTGGGCTAGAAGTGTTTCTGATAGAAAGATCACTTCAAGATGTTGTTTCAGTCTTGGGTCAGCCATGAATTCATGGCAGAGCAGAAAGAAATCCAATATTTCTCTCAGCAAGACATAAGAGGAATACATTGTTGTATATTCCACCAGTTGTGAATCCATATGGCTTCAAAAGTTGTTGACATTTCTATTTGATATGGAGATGGAAGCAACCATGATTCTATGTGATAACCAGAGTTGCATAAAGATGACGGAGAACCATGTGTTCCATGATAAGTCAAAGGACATATAAATACAGTATCACTACATTCATGATATGGTGCAGAGGGGATTTTTAAAGATCCAATATGTTGGCATGGATGAGTAGGTTGCAAATGTGTTGACCAAGCCTCTGTCTCGTGTAAAGTTTGAATATTTTCGAGACAATCTTGGTATAGTCCAAAAGGACCTCCCTCAAAAGGGGGAGTGATGTTGATGACACTATGGTATCCTGACCAAAAACAGGTAGCTTCGTTAGGATTTTATATCCTAGGGGGTTGATCATCCCTGGATAGATCTCAAAGGTCTGATAAGGATGGTCTATCAGAGTACCTATGCATGTATATGCCAACCGGGGTCAGTAGTGGTAGTTTCGTTAGAATTTTATAATCCTAGGGAATATTTTGATTCTTGGGCAGATCCCGAAGGTCCGATAAGTATGATCTGTCAAAGTACCATGTGGTAGCTCTGTTAGGATTTTATATCCTAGGGAATCTTATGATTCCTGGGTAGATCCCTAAGGTCCAGTAAGGACTATCTTCCAGAGTACCAAAAAATGTTGTTGTTTCACCTGCCTCATTATGTTTCCCTATGATGATGATGTTGTTATCTCAGCCTCATGTTGATGATGTTCTTGCTCCATCCTCCTATTTTTGATGATGTTGTATCAGCCTCATGTTGTTGTTGATTTTGTTGTACCAGCCTCATGTTTTTTATGATGTTGTATCAGCCTAGTGCTGTTGATGTTGTTGTTATAGATTTTATGTTAATTGATGTTGATGCAGATGATGATGATGATGCTACTCCAGCTCCATGTTGTGAATGATGATGTTATTGATGATGAGAAAAACTTTCAATGATTTGTAGATATTCCAGTCAATGTTCCAAATGCTGATGATGTTGTTTCCCTCTCTCTCTCCTGATGATGTTGTATTGAGTTATGTCAATAGAATACCCTTCTTGTTAAGGGGGACTGTTGAAATATTGTAACTATGAAGAATATTCCAATTATAATTGAGTTATTATCATGTATATCAAATCCCTTTTGGTGGTTTTATCATGTCAGGACTTATGTATGACCAAATCCCCTTTTTTGGATTGGTCAAACCCTAGTTAAATGGTGGTATTTGAAAAGTCATCCCCTAGGTCTTATTAAAGTGGTTTTATCCACTATTCGTAGAAGTCAGACCTACTTGGTGAAAATACACAACCCCAATGCCCCTCAGCTAGTATAAATAAGAGAGGAAGGCTCCTCATTCACTCACTCACTCAATCACTCATCTAGTGCACATATTTTGGAGGTAGTTGCAGTTGCAAGAAGGAGGAGAGAGAGGCGCATTCTCAGTGTTGGATTATCTTTAGTGTTTTGGTCTTTATCTTGGCATTGTATTGGAAATATATATAAATGAAGTTTTTGTTGGGTTTTCTCTCACATGAGGGTTTCCCAGGATAAAATGTTGTGTAGCTTGTGATTGTGTTTCTTTCAGTGATCCTTCTTATGCTATTATTGTCTAGTAAATTGAAAATAACTTAATAGAAGCTCTAAATTTAACACCTACAGGATTCTACAGGATCAACCTAACAAGGCCAATTCTACAAATAATTAAAGACAATCAAAGTCAATATGAACATCATCAATTCAAATGTTAATATCAGTAATAGAACCACCTTCTCTAGTCATTTTGTTTCATCAGATACACCCTCGAGATAGCAAAAATAAACTTCTACAGGATACTATGTATCTTGTAGAAAATATTCAGCACAACAAAAACAAATCTACATGATTCTTTGTATCATGTATAACAATTGGAGACAACGATATTATAATGAATTAAAGATCTTCTTTCGAGATGGATTTCAAGAAAAAATGAATACAAATCACCATTTCCATTACTCTAGCCACCTCAAGAAGCAAAATTAATGTGCATGGAAAGGTAAACAAAGGTAACATAACTATCTATCCTCTCAACATTTAATTAAGATTCATACATGTCTATCTATGTTTATTTCATATGGTCAATCATTTATTAAGTCTATATGGTGATAAGAATGAGGACGTTCACGTCTTGTCATCGGGGGTGTCCATAATTCGTGCCAAGATTCAAATTGGCATGTGGAGATAAAATGGTTTAAGTGGAGGTCTATTGATATGAGTTAGGAAGCACGAAATAAGGAATCATAAAAACATCAATATGGTTGTTGTGAAAAGACAACAATACAATCCAAGATTTGGGGGCATAACTCAAAGTTAAAGAGAAATCAAAGCACCATTTTGAAATTTGAATAAAGAAGGAGTAATTCAAGATGTGTGGAAGCAAGAAGACAAGCTCGAAGGTGAGGAACGAAATAAAACCACTCATAGTCAGATAATTTGAGGACTCCATAAGAATACAATCGCTACAGGTAGCCATGAAACCATATGCAAAGAAATAGCTTTACAATCCCAACATTTTCTACAATTATTTCAATATTTGTGATTTTTGAGACTTATGGGCAGTGTTGGAGGTTTTATGGGTTCTTGAATAACAAGAAAATCACATCATGTAGGAACCCAGATTTTCTCCCATACTCACAGTCCTATAGAGTAACTCTAAAAAAAACCTACTCTGCTTGTTCTAAATTCTCTTCATTTGTTGTCAAAGTGCTTATGTTTATAGGCCTATGGTCGAATCCTTTCAACACTAGTTTTTTTTCGTCTTTGAAAGTGCATCCTCTAGAATATCGATTTACATAGTTCATGTAGAAATCTATTTCTACATGATATTTTTCTATTAGAATGACTATAACGAAACATATCGACCTGGGAATTGTCAAGAAAACCCTCATTTTTTCCTCCTTTCTTCGAAGAAAAACCCTTGCTAAATTTTTTGATCACCATGTTTTTCTAAAAACCAGCTCAATTTGTCATCCTCTCTAAGGAATAATTCAACTTGAACCTCCATCAACAAGGTTTCTAGTATTTCCTTAGGCATCCCTTGGGATAAAGAAGAAAAAATAGAATCCATTAATGCCAAGAAGGCATTCTTCCTCCAAAATGAGAAACATGATGAGGATGAAAGTGACATCGAAAGGGAAAGCCTCCCTCACCCATTGATCCATATTTTGTGAGCAGAACGAAATGAATACAAATTATTATCAAAAGATGCTTTAACACAGAATAACAAATATACAGTAAAATTGGTTTCTATTCAATAAGGAAATAAACTGAAACTATAAAATGCAGCGGAAAACAAGCTTGCTAGAATGGTGGTGTCTTATCTCTGAGAAGAGATGTGACATATGCGCTCATTCACCAGAAGATGATTACAATGAGGCTCTCAAGTCCTTTTTACAATAAACGGGAATGTCAAAAACCATAGACATCCAAAAAACCATCCCTAGGAGATGAAGTGCGAAAAGTCATGTGGGCCCCGTTTGGGTAAGTTAGTACATCAACTTCCTGGGGTCGTAACTTTTGAATATGATCTTCGCTTTAGGTGCATGATATCCTGTTGGAAAGGTATATCCGACGACTACTCATGTTTTCTGTGGAGAGCCCTAAAAACGTTGTTTAGGGCCTCAAAACGGCCCCAAAATTTAGGGGCCCGAAAACTAGGAAAAACCCGTCGAACTAGAAAACTGCCAAAATGATCCAGTTGGAATAGGTGGGAGGCCACCGAAATCCATTTGGATCACCCATGGCCAGAAGTAGAATATCATATCATAAAATACATTACATTTGAGGGAAGGATGAGTGTGGTGTATTCTTACCACTTTAGACTATTTCACCATCTCATGCACCTTCCAAATCAAGAACCCCACTAGAATCTGAGCATCCCTTACCTCATCCTTCAATAATTAAAAGAGATGAGCCTACAAGTACAGAGAGGAAAAAGAAAATTATTATCAGATCATGGACTCATCAAGATGATAGTTTCATATTGCCTTAGGAGTTTGAGCCATAGAATTTTGTGGGAAGATTTCATAAATATGGACCAACAAGCATTTGAATAGGTTCAGGAAGCCATGAATGAAGAGGAAAAGAAAAATGGAGAAGAACCTAAGAGAATCACCAAGCCCAAAAAGTCAAAACAACAAAAGAAAAAAAAAATAGAAGTTAGATGAAAAAAACAAGGAAGTGGATGATGCCTTGACTACTTTAGGAACCCCCACTATCATCCCCTTGAAAATCACCAGTGAAGAATGGGTACAACGTAGAAGAGGAGGTCCAACAGAATCACGAGTCAAAAGAAGGAAATTTCAGTATAAACCACTTCACTCACCATCACATCCCAAGTGGAAGAGGCCAAGGACTCTCCTAGTCTAGAACAATAAAAAGAAACAAAAGGGAAGGATCCTCAATAGGAGACAATAGTGAAAGAATAAAGACCAATGGAAGGAACCTCTAAAACAAAAACCCTTGTGGAAAAACATATTTATGCAACCTTATTATAATTGGAGAAATATAAGTTTGATGTCATCAAGTGGAAAAGGGTGGCAGAAGATAATAAATGAGGCTTCTCAAGAATTGGAGCATAAACTCCAACTTATGCAAGAAAAATTCCAAATTATGACTATGAAGAAAGTGGAATACAACCAGAAGTGGAGAGTGGAGAACTAGAAGTTGCAATAGCAATTGAACAAGGAAAGAATAGATTTGCATGAGAAGAGTGAACAAGTGAAAATTATGGAAGCAACAATCAAGAAAATAGCTAAAGTGTCTATAGAGATGTTGGAATGTAGACCACGAGCTAAGACATATACATTGTTCCTAAAAGAACGGTGGCATAAGAATCAGATTGCACACTTGGCTAAAATTTTTAAATTCAACCTTGATACCTCCAAAGATTCCCTAGATGCATACCAGGGCTGTAATATGGAGGAAAGAGATAAACTATGTGAATTCTACCTACACAACCTCATATTTCCACACCCCTACAATTGGAATCCTAATCCATATGTGGGGGATTTAAAATTGATGACCTTTGCATCATGGCTAAGGCATGAGGAAATGAGAGTATAGGAATTCAAGAAGTATAAGGAATAAGAACAACAAACACCCTTATGGATTAGAGATGAGGTTTCCAGGCATAGTTATGTCATAAAAAGTCATCTTAGCCTTTATTTGGATAAGGATGTAGATCCATGATGGCCAATGAAACAAAGGGAACCAATATCCCATCTTGATGACTCACAAAGATTATTGGGAGAAGAAGCAATAGAGGCTTGCCACAAGAGGTGGCACTCAATGCCTCATGATTTGCTGATCATAGAACCTCACTCCCCTAATACCTTCCAACTTTCCCTCCTAAGGAAACCTTGGTACAAAGAAACTTTAAAGAAAATAAAGACTAAATGGATTGGGCTAAGGATGAGCCCTCCCCTTATTCTCCTTGTAGCGCCTATGGATAATCTCAATTCAGAAAAAGAAGAAGAAGAATGAGCTAGAATTGTGAAGGATAAAGGATACCGTGATTAACAAGGATATTAGTAGATATGTGGCCTGGGATATGAGGAAAGAATTCAGTAAGAAACAATAGGGTGATGAACAACAACATTGTTTTTTAGTAGAAACAAGAAAATATTTAGCAACAGGGTGATGAACAATAGGAAAATGTTGAACAACAACATCCTAGTGAACAACAACAGGGTACAAAACAACAATAATAGTAGTAAGGAAAAAAATACAAATTTTGGCTGCACAAAGGGTGTGAAAAGGTTTAGCTGGGGGGTGATGATGAGCCCCATTATTGTCCATTCCAAAGGTTCATATTTGGCACATTGTTCCACCATAAAATGATGTCATATTTTCTTATTGACCATATTTAATAGTAAGTCATGGGTATTTTGCATGTTTCTTAATGAATGTATGTTGAGTTGGATTTTTGTTTGTAATGTACCTTTTTTATCTAATGTTTTTGTCAAAATATGTGTATTCCACCAACCAGGTTGAAGTGCAGGAGTCAGGGGTACCAACATCCTAGAAACAGGGGATTTTGTCTTGCTCAAGGAGCTGCCAGCCAAAGATCAAGGGAAATTGTCCCTACCTACATCCAAGAGCACTCCTTGTGCATTAATGTTCACTTCTGATCAACATCAGTTGGATATACAAGTGTAAAGGGATGAGATCCCTCATTTATTCATTCATCTCTTTGATTTAGTGAAGAGAGAGGATATAGAGAATTTTTAGAGAAGCATTGTATGGAGACTTTGTGAATACTTTTGTTGAGAACTCAGAGCATTCCTTCTCTTGATGTATTATTGGTATTTATTAAATAAAGATGGTTTTTCTTTCAATCCATTAAAGTTTCCTTTAGGCTCACTATTCTTATTGAGTAGGGGCCATCCAAGAGGGATCAAGGACCCTGTTACAATTTATATATTTTTCATGCATGTTAGATGGTATTTTATTTTCTTTTGAAGTTTAATATATCTTTGCATGACTAATCCCAACTTCTATTAAGATTATCACTAACTAGCTAGTCACAACAGATATCCTGTAGAAATGTTCAATAGCCTTTTGGAGCACTCTTAGGTGCCTCCCAAGGCCATGAACCTCATATAAACTCCATTTATTTATATTATAGCTTTGTTCATTCTTTTAAAGACTTAATATACCTTTTTGAATCTCATTTGGCTTCATGTAGGAGTTTCCTGTAGAAACTATACAACTCCTATAGAACTTCACAATTCCTGTAGAAATATCATGTAGGTCTGTTTTAGCTTCATATTTTGACTTAGCTTAAACTTCTTTTCATGAAAGAATCAATAAACAATAAAAATACATTTAGATTGAAATTGATCAAAGGGTTAGACAATTAAATTGTTTTATGTATGCATTAGTGTGGCTTTACTTCTATTACAACTTTCTGTCATAGCTTAGATTGAATTCATCTTCTTTATTTTAATGTAATCTTCTTGATTAAGTATTCTTTAATGTATTTAGAATAAGTTCTATCCATGTAATCTATATTAGTTGTACTTTTTGATTGGTTTGTTTCCTTCAAGCAAATAGTTCAGAGTTACTTTATGTCATTTTATTTTCCTGCACATTTTTAGCCTTTGATCAGTTTCAGACCTTTTCTATCGACAAGTGCATACTGCACATACAATGCATAGAACCTTTTAATTTTGTACGAACCACAAGTTGACAAAGTAAACTAGGAAGCCAGGGGTACAGTAAATTATTGTTGTTGTTACCAGTGCCATCAATATGCATGCTTGTATATTACTTGTAGACTTCTTGTTGTATATTATAATTGTGTAATTGTACTATTAGTAACTTATATTGTTTGTAATGCCATAGATTACAACAATACCCAATATTGAGATGCAATAATAGTAGTAATACTAGTAGTGACAATGATAGGAACAATATTTATTCTACAACTTGGTAGTTGATAAGAAATGTAGATTTGTTATTCAAGAGAAAATCCAACTCCATTTTTTCATTCGGTCATAGGGTAGATTGTTGTAAATATTTCATGTCTTATTTTGACTCAATTGTGGCATCGATGGAGAATTTTTTTCAAAAACATGTAGAAAAGGGTTAATTCATTCACTATTTTCCTTAGTTTGCACTCCTTTCCATCTTGTTTTTTATTCTTACCAATTTTATTTTATTTTAATCATGCCTCAAGTAGTGCTTTCTTATTTCAACCACATTTTATGGCCATTTGGGAAGTATTTCCTTATCCTTTTACATACCAAAACCCAATTCCATCCACTATCTCATCAACCCTCTTCATGCATGGGTCTCATAGCATCTCGTAGCCTTATCAACCCTCTTCATTCATTCCAATGGCATTTCCATGTTACCTAGTGGATCCACTTGTCAGTTAGTTTAGGTAGGTAGGTTTTTGATTTCCTTAGTCAATTTCATGCATTTTCTTTTCATCATTTCCAACATCTAGTTTTATTTTTCAAAATTATTTCCAGCAAGAGCTTTTGATGTTCTACAACCTAGAGTTTGAGAAGAAGTAATGCTTTTACTTAGCCCAATTTTGACTCCATAGTTCAATGGATTAAGTCATTGATCTAGTCACCCTAGACTCTAGTTCTTGGCACCTCAAAAGGAGGATACATACCATAGGAGCCAATGTTGTTGCCTAAAAAGGCTCATTGTCCTCAATTGACCTTTCGCCCATGGGGCACACCTCAAGCTAAAATTCACAAATCATCCAAATGATATATTTAAATGTAGGAAGTGAATTAAACATATTTATTAGGGCCATTGATCATGATGGAGAGGATAAAATTTGATTTAGAGCTAAAAAAGTATGAAAAGTGGTTTTCACTCATGGGACCCAGCTCGAGTGAAATTGTTTTTTGAGGTCAAGTGAATAATTTAGGTGAAACAAATGGATTATATAAGGCTTTTAAGGACACTAAGCATGTTGGAGCTGACATAATCTAATTTAGGGTTATAGAAGTATGAAAAGATGGTGGGATCTACATTATGCCAAACTGGGAATACACGCATCATGGCCTATTTGAAGGTAGGGATTGGATAATATATGTTCTTTAAGGTAATTAAACATCATGGAGATAACAAAATTCAATGTTTACCTCCAAAAGTACAAAATACATCATAAAAACAATTCTTGCTAGGATGCAATGTTTTTTGTTTTGTTTTAAAAAGTATGTCAGAAGGACATCAAAAGTTGTTGTGCAACAAATAATTGGAAAGTCCTATGTGTTTGGTATGCATTTATTCTAATGGGACATAATTTAGGATTTGTATGCAAGAGATAAAGAAAGTTTAAACTCAAGAACCAAGGAGGCATGCATTCAATTTGAATCTCATGGGATCATGTTTCTTTACTAGTAGTCCATAATAGACATATTTTCTCATTTCAAAGGATCAAAGGTT
>SNQJ01S0185213.1:0-15202 GCA_010110895.2 Picea sitchensis | reverse complement strand
ACTTTTTATATTTTATTGATTACCACAATAAATCAATAATAAATTGTACGTAAAAACAATTATATAAATATATTTAACATGAATTGCAAGGTTTTATAAATAATAGTGAGGGACACCAATCCTTTTTAGATCACTAACTATAGGAGACATCAATCCCCTTCTTCAAGGCACCAACACTAGGAAGAACCAACTCCCTCATCTTTAGGGCACCAACCCTAGGAAACACCAACTCCCTTGTATTTAGAACACCAAACCTAGGAGGCTCCAACTCCCTTATCTTTACAATTTTCTTAGTAAGGGTATGAATCCTTTCATGCTCCTCCCTTCCACCTTCACATCATAAGAACCATATTTTATTCTTCTTCGACTATGCTTATGTTTTGATCTTTTTATTTAGACTATAGAGACACCTTCTTCTCACCACTCTTTCTCGTTTATATACTCTTCGAACTAATGTGAGCTATGAAACATTATGTCCCTTTGTTTGGACCATCACACCTCTTCATTTTAACATTAATAATAATCACCATTATTATTCAAATATTATTGTTAATTCTTTTTAATTTAGTGATAGTGTTTTTCATAAATTGATCATAGGTATGGATCCATTTCTTTTTAACTCAATTCCATGTCTCTGCAAATATTGCAGAAATCGAGTTCTACAGAGGCACTTACTTCAAACCATTTACATGTGACCACATGTGCAAAACAACGAGATTATTAATTTAAGCATTGCCTCTTATTTTACCCTTATTTCTTTATTCCATACGACCACAGGTGGTGACCAGACGCTAGGCCAAACGAGTGCTTGATCACTTATCAAAATAAATGATCACGTTTTAATGTCACGATGAGATGGACAATTCTCATTTACTTCGGAACTTCATCATTCGTGACTTCCAGGACTCTGGAGTAGTAATTCCTATGAAGTGATTACCTACTGAATAAGTCTTAAAGCGGTGGTGACCGCTTGTCGTTGGTTAACACCTCCACTTATGCTATCCTTCCACTATGTTTTATCATTGGTTGACAATGCTCTCGAAGTAGATCAATGGTTAGTGTTAACTTCGGCCTTCGACACTTCAGGAAGTTACTGGTGTTAAAAACTATTTTCCCTCGAAGTACATACTCCTGAAGTGATGTAAATTGTTGACGTCACTGTTGACTTGGAACTGGCAAGTGGTTTCCATGTGTCACTTAGATTTGTGAATTACGCTTACCTAAAATTTTAATAGCACCTTGATTCAAGATATTTTCGTCCGGTGACTTATTAAAAAATTGTATTAAGTGACCATAAACTACAGTGCACCATAAAGAAGGAAAATCTCAAAAGGAAAGAGAAATAAGCATGCAATATGAATACAAAAACTTGATAACAAATTTGGTCCCTGGTGGAATACATCTCTAAGTCCTGCTCTTAAATGGGTAGGCCTTTTTATTATTAACTGCATAAAAGAATTAGGCAAAATACATAAGTATACCTCATTCTAGAGTTAAGCTACAAAATCTTTTCTCTGATAAGAAAAAAAACATCACCATTACGTTCATGGAATCAAATTTCCTAAGAATGAATGTCTCCACACCTCGATCTGAGTATGGCACTTTCGGAGCCAAGAAAAATCTTGCCTCGGTTTCCATTCTTGCACCTACAATTAATTACATGCAAATTTTCTCGAAATGTGTGCCCAGTCCGTATGGACACACCTTGGTCTCTCCTCTCTCCATACACTGGAAAAACTCTTTGTTATAACACAAAGTGGGAGGTTATGAATTAACAGGTCATTTGGCCTATTAGCAGGTGGATGCTATATTAAGGCTTTGATTGGAGGAGGTCCCGGGGTCGAACCCGAGGGCCTCCCCCTTTTGGTATCTTCCATTGGAACGTTACCACATATGGTGGAGCTTTTGTCGGTTGGTTAAAAATGGCAGACCATTTGGAAAATGTTGCCAATGGTTAAACGGTGTGGACGTGTGATGTGTGGTATGAAACTGCGGGCTGGGGCTTAGGCCTCGACCCTTTACTCTGTCGAAAACATACCCATTGCAATTCAAATATTTAAAACAGACTATGGGTTAAGAAACTCCATGGACAGGCTAGGAGCCTAGCCCTACCAAAGATTTACCCCCTCTTGGAGGTCGTGGGTTCGACTCCTATGGAGTCATAAAATTTTACCAAATTCCAATCAATGGAGGGGTACCACGTGGGAGCCCACAACTGGGCCATGTGGCACCATAACACTTGCCCACAAAAATGACACTTTTCATAACCTAATTTTCCCACATGTATACCATCAAACATTTATGACCTTGCCACACTAGCCCATGCCAACTTAGCACTCTACCACGTCAGTTGTACAGATGATGATGTCATCCATACTAATGTTTATGTCAACAATATGGATGATGAATCATCCTTGATAACTTGGCTAGGTTGACCAAAAATTTGACCGCAAATATCTTTTGATCCGTAACTTCATTTGACAATTCGTTTTCACCGTCTTAAATCTTGCGAGGCCCGCTTCGCGATCATGCCGTTTTCAATGAGTTTTGGGAAGTTTGATTTTTTTCCCTTTCTCTGTTTGTTGAAGCCATTCTAAGTGTCCTGAGTTGCTTCTACAAGTTCTAAGTTGTTCTTAGCCTTCTCTGGATCCTTTTTGGATCACACCTTCCCACTAAGAGATTTTTGGACCACCAAAATATTTCATCAATCAATAGGTAAGTGAGGTAAGATTCCCCTCACTTCATCCTTTTCTATCCACTTTTCCTTTCTTGGAGGTGTTCCATTTAATCCTACTTGAAGATAATCAACATCACCCCTGTATGAAGTCCTTGTCCTTCTATAAAGGATGATATGTTCCTATAAATCATCCAAGTAGTCAGGTGCAAACTCGTCAACTGAAGGTATCGAAACTTCCTCATCCTGATCCATGATCATGGCAGGCTCAAAAAGTTTCAAGTTCTGTACATTCACAATAGATTAAATCTGCATATAAGGTGGAATATCTAAACGAAAAGCATTAGTGCCACTTTTCTCCAAGATAGTGAAGGTTCCATAACGAATGGGATTGATTTTTTTTCCTTCACATTTCAACCTCTCCTTGTTGATGTGAAGCCATACCTGGTCTCCAACCTGGAACTGATGATCAACCTTGTTCTTGTCATGTTGAGATTTATACAGTGCTTCACTTTTCTCCAAATGTTCCCTGGTTGCCTGGGGTATCTGCTAGATCCTTTGGATGAAATTGTAGGATCTGTCCTCTATTTGTTCTTCATTCACATAGACATCTCTCCCATACATCAATTCGAAAGGAACCTTGGGTAGATACCCAAAACATGTCTCAAAAGGTAAACTATGAGTGGACGAATGTAAATCTTGGTTATAATCATGTTGTACATAGGGTATCTATTCATCCCATAACTTAGGATGCTTGTTACAGTAGCCTCGAAGAAAAAGTACCATTGTTCTGTTTACCACCTCTATCTGTCCATTAGTCTATGGATGGAAATAAATGCTCCTCTTCAATTTGGTATCCATCATTCTCCACAAGCTAGTCCAAAAATCCCCAAGGAATCGAGTATCTTGATCCAAGACAATGGATGTGGATAACCCAAAGTGAACCCAAACATATTGAAAGAAGAGATTAGTAGTCTGCTCAACAGTGACTTGCATTTTACATGGAATCAAGATACACATCTTGATGAAATTATCCACTATGAAATAAAAATAATTGTGACCCCCTTTGGTCATTGGTAAAACCCCTACAAAATCCATGGAAATTCTTTCCCATGGATGGGATGGAACAGAAAGTGGCAAGTATAGCCCCAATTTTATATTAGTGGGCTTACAAGTAGAACACATCACACACCCCTTTACATATTTAGTTACAATTGCTTTCATTTGAGGCTAGTAACAAAACCTCTAAAAATGAGCCATAGTTTTTCCTACCCCAAAATGCCCAGACACAAGAGAAGTGTGAGCTTCTCGTATCACATGGAATTTTTCACTTGTAGGAATACATAGCTTTCCAAGATGGTAGAGTAATTTTCCCTGTAGACAATAGTTCTCTACATGGGCACCATGGGTTAACTTCTCATATACTTCTTTAAAATCTTCATTGATGGCATATTGCTCTACATAGATATCATGAGATAAAGAAGTATTCTTCAAAATAATAGAAGGAGAAATAGGAGGTATAGAAAGCATATCGGCTACCTTGTTACTTGTACCCTTATTTTACTTGATTACCAGATGAAATTGTTGTATAAAACCCATCCATCTGTAGTGTCAATATTGTTGCAGTTTGGTATGTGCTTGGAGATACTATAAGGGTTGGTGATCTATATGTATAATTGTTTTCTTCCCTAACAAGTAGTGCTTCCATTTATTTACTCTCTGAACTAATTCATACAACTCTTTATCATATCTAGGATAGTTAACAACAGCTTGGTTAAAATTTCCAAAGTGGTAATAGATAGGATTATGATATTGCATCAATATTTCACCCATAGCGTATCCGCTAGAATCTATCTTGATCTCAAAAGGTCGTTGAAGATTTGACAGTTTTAATACTGGTGCGGTACTGATATTCTCCTTCAAAGTGTCGAAATATTTTTGTTGCTTTCCTTCCCACTGAAAAGTGTTCTTCACACTGGTTAAGGCATGAAAAAGAGCCGTTATAAAGGAGAAGTTTGAAATGAACCTCCTCCAATACTGGACTGCACCCAAGAAGCTATGAATCTCGATCACACTTTTTGGCACATGCCAATTTACTATTACATCAATTTTGGAAGGATAAATTTTCAATTGTCCTCCTCCTACAATATGACCTAAGTATACAAGTGCAGTCTTGCCAAATTCACACTTAGAAAATTTCACATACAACTTTTCCATTTGCAAAGTATCCAATACCTTCTTTACATGTCTTACATGTTCATCCCAAGTCCATCTAAAAACAAGAATGTTGTCTAAATACACAATCACAAAGTCATCTAGGAAATGTCTGAATACCTCATTCATCACACACATGAAAGTTGTTGGAGCACTACAAATCCCAAACGACATCACTAACCACTCAAACAATCCCTATTTGGTTTTAAAGGTAGTCTTCCATGCATCCTATTCTGCGACCTTGATTTGATGATATGCACTGCGCAAATCCAACTTAGTGAAATATACATCAGTCTTTAACTCATCAAGTAAATCATCTATGCGAGGAAGAGGGTATCGATTTTTCACCGTGATTTTATTTAAGGCCCGGTAATAGAAACACATTCTCCATGTGCCATCTTTGGTAATAGAAACACATCTCCATGTGCCATCTTTCTTTAGAACCATCACGATCAGAGAACGACAAGGAGATGAACTGTGCCCGATGACCCATTGATCCAATAAGCCATGTACCAACTTCTTGATCTTTGTCGCCTCTACAACTCACATCTCAGACATGCCTGAATATTTAGAAGTAAAGAGGAAAAATCCTCAATAAGATGTATCTCATGTTGGATTTACCTCTTAGGAGGTAATCCATCCGTTCCTAAAAATATCACATACTTAGAAACAATATCAACTAATTTTATGAAATGGATAACACCCTTGGAAAGCTTTGTATGTTCTGACATTTTCTCTCGGACGACCATGAGTACATATCTCTTATTAGTGTTTGGTGAGTCTTTTCATTTCCCCTACACTAACAAGTGTTATGCCCACATTAGGAAGAGGTGAATCTTGTTGAAGATGTATATCATGTTGGATTACCTCTTAGAGGTAATCCATAATGGTTCCTGGAAAATATCATCATCCTTAGAAACAATATCAGTTAATTTCTTTTTATGAGATGGATTACACCCTTGTAAAGGCCGATACCCTAAATATCTTTCTCTCGGACGACCATGAGTACATATCTCTTATTAGTGTTTATGAAGCTCCTTTTTTCTATTTTCCCACACTAAAAAGTACAAATTACCGTCATGTTGTGTTCTCTAACAATATATTCCACTCCCCCTTTAGTAGGGTGGTATTTTTTTTCTCATGACGAAAGAAAATCATTTTCTATCATAAAGATAAGTGACTCCCAACACCATGCCACATATATCGAGTGATAAAACATCCAAATCCAATTCATCAATAACCCTTTGAAGCAATAGAAAATTTGACCTTATATTGTTTGGTGACATTAATTTTCACTTTATCACATACCCAACCAAGAGGATATGCTTCCGATGTGGTTTCATTTCAAGACCCATCTTCTTGACAAGTGCTTCAAATATTAAGTTTACTTGGGGAACTGATCAAATAATGTATCTATCTTGCATGTTTAGATACAACTCTTATGAAAGAGGAATGAGTTATTTCATTCCTCTTTCGTTCATCAACTTGAGATTTATTATTGGAACTTGAACTAGAAATGAAGGGAATATTACCTTGTACTCCAACCACTATTATCTTTCCTTCTTCATCTCCTAAATAGGGAACCAAGATCTTGCTACATTGTAGCAATGATCTTTGTCTTCCCCTTTCAAGCAAACTATTTTGGTTTCTTCCTCGGATGCAATGTCAGCCTTCATTGTGACCACTTTCCTTGCAATGAGTGCAAGATGGTTTTCCTCCTCTCATTACTGGCTGTGGGTCTTATTGTCCTTCCTTTTGAACTTATTGAAAGTATTTTTTTGAAATTGAAAGGTTTTCAGTGTGGGATATTCTTGAACATATCACTAGGTGAGTGGTTTGCACACAAAATTTTTCAAGACTAGTGGGGCTAAACAAGAGCAAAGTATGATGACTATAACTCGTGAAGTGTGCTAATATACTTCATTAAAGTTCTCATAATAATCCAAAGGAATTTTCAATGCAAGATATTTCTTCCCAAATTATTCCATGAAACTTTGTACAGCTTCTATCTTTACTTTCTCTTAAAGTTTTCCATTCCATCACTCAAATACCTAATGGATAGAATTGATTCCCTATCTCTGATTTAAATTCCAACCATGAGAAAATAATATTACCATACTTACTCCTATCATGAAGCTTTCTCTCCCACCATATGAGATCAGTGCCTTCCAACCGAAGAGAATCCAAATGCACTTTAACTTCCTCTTCATCAAACATGTTGAACACAACAATATACTTCAGCCTTTCGAATCCAATTATATATATTTTCATGATTATCATCTCCATTAAACGTAGGTAAAATTTACATCAAGCTTTAATAATGTTTCTTAAAAGAGGCTTTATATTAGAATGACTAGAATGATGAGAATGCTCAGAGGAAGAAGAACTAGAACTTGAAGCTGAAGATGGAGTTTAGGAGGATCTCATTGTTAGTGTATTCACCCTACGGACTAATAATCTAGCGCTCTAAACTTATACGCAGAAAATGACCCTAAGACTTAACTTTTGACCTTCTACCACGTCCACCAAACCTCTTTCTTCACATGGCATACAAGAGAAGAATAAAATCCAACCTTCTTCCGATACCAAGTAGATCCTCCAAGGAATTTCCTTTTGTCCTTTTCACGCCTCTTTCCCTTCCACAAAGCTTCCCAATCAAACAATACTATGCATGCATACAACTGATCTATTATAGGGTTAGAGATAAAACATAAATCAAATATCATATATCAGATGGACGGAAAGTATTCTTTCTATTAACTTCATTACAAATCAACTTACAATGATTTCTCTCGAGGGTTTGTCAAATGTCTACCTATCTGACTGGCCTCCTCTTCCTTTTGTCTTTCAACTGCTGCTTCTTGAGTTTTCCTAAAGCTTGAGGCAAAGCCAAAGGGTTGGGAAAGAACTGGCTTGGCAATTTGGCGAGTTCCTTTACTATAATTTTCTCCCTTGACTAAATTCCCCCTCCCTTTATAGGCTAGGAAGAGCTAGGGTTTTTAGTCAACTCTCGCCATGCATGGCTGAGAGTTTCGGTTAACTCCTAATAAAAAGCCCCTAGTCCTGGGCTGAAACTTCCTCGATTTTTTTCATTGTGCTAGGGTACTCGCTGGCTGTTTTAGGGTTAGCTCAGATGGATACACCACAAGTAAGTATAAGAGACAAAGAGCGGATGCCCGCCTGCTGAGAAGAAGGCTGCTTGTTTTAAGTGGTTTTTGAGGAATTACTCAAAGATGGCTTTGCCAGGGAAGAGGCATGAGTTATTCGATGCCAGGTAAAACCCTGTGATGGTGCATTTTAGGGTTATAAATTACGATCTCCTCCATCCCCTTGGCTTCATCGGGAAGCATCATCATTTTCATGTGCTTCATTTTTCTTATCTTTCTTCTTCATCCTCTTCTCTAAGTCTCCATACATGCTCTTCTACCATTTTTGACATGCGATAAAAGATCATGTGAAATTTTTCTTTTCATCACGCATGTCCTCTTCTACCATTTTTTGTCTTCGATAATTACCACCAGGATTGAAAGTCTTGGTGAGTTCCTTCACCCATATTATGCTTGTCCCTATTAAGTATCTATACTCAACAATTCAATTCAATGACAACTTCTCCATACCAACATGATCCGGATCTTTTCGGGTCCCGTGACTTATTAAAGAATTGTATTAAATGAGCATAAACTACAGTGCACCATAAAGAAGAAAACCCCCAAAGGAAAGAGACATAAGCATGCAATATGAATGAAAAAAAACTTGATAACAAAGTTATTCCATCCCGGACTACATCTTTGGGTCCTTATCTCAAATGGGTAGGCCTTTTATTATCTCAACTCCACAAAGAATCGGGAAAATGATAAGTATACCCTCATTCTAGAGTTGCTTATAGAATCTTTTCTCCGATAAAAATAAAACATCACCATCAGATTCGGTGGTAATCTAATTACCTAAGAATGATTGTCTCCACACCTCAACCCAAATCTAACGCTCCCAGGCTGAAGAAGAAATTCATCTCAGTTTTCATGCCTACACCTACAATTCATTACTGGAAAATTTTATCGAAATGCATGCCTAGTCTGTATGGTCGTACCTTGGTCTCTCCTCCCTCCATACACTAGTGTAACCCATTTTTCTAAAAAAAAGTGGGCGGTTATGAATTAATGGGTCATTTGGCCTATTGGCAGGAAGATGTTATATTAAGGCTTTGGTTGGAGGAGGTCCCAATAAAACTCAAGGGCCTCCCCATTTTGGGCTCTTTTGTTGGAACGTTACCACATCTACTAAAGCTTTTGGTGGTTAGTTAAAAATGGTGGACCATTTAAAAAATGACACCAATGTTTAAATGGTGTGGACGTGTGATGTGTGGTATGAAACCTCGGGCTGGGTCTTAGGCCCTGACCCTTTACTCCATCAAAAACACACCCATTGCAATTCAAATGTTTAAAGCAAACTATATGGGTTAAGAAACTCCATGGTGTATCGGTAGTCCGACCGCCAAATATTTTACCACCACCCAAGAATATGGGTTTGACTCCTATGGAGTCATAAAATTTTACTAGTTTCCAATCAACTTGAGGGGTTCCATGTGGCATCCCATGACTCGGCCACATGGCACCATAACATTTTCCCATAAAAATGACACTTGTCACAAACTAATTATCCCACGTTTCTACCATGAAACTTGTATGACCTTGCCACATCAGCCCATGCCAAATCATCACTTTTCCACATCAGTTGTACAAATGATGATGTCATATTTACTAATGCTTACATCATAAGAATGGATGTTGACTCATACACAAGAACATCTTAGGCCAGTTGACCAAAACATTGACCGCGAATATATTTCAAACAGTAACTCTGTTTGACGAGTCGCTTATACGTTAGAAATTCAGGATGCCTCTCAAGGATCATGCTATTTTAATTGATCTTTGGGAACTTTGAATTTTTCCCTTTCTCCGTCTCTATTGAAGCCATTATGAGCATCCTAAGTTGCCTCCGCAAGTTCTGAGTTTTTCTTAGCCTTCTTCTAGATCCTTTTTGGTTCACACCTTGACACTTATCACCATTTGATTGCGCTTAATGGTCCTTTGGCCGAATGGTCTATTGAGGTGGATCTCCATGTGTGCTACGTGTCTTCACTACGGGCTTGGAAATTCACCTTCTAGTGAATTTATTATGTTCTCAACCCATTTCACCAAGGGTCAACACGACGTTGACCACTATCCCCATCCAATGCATACCGTATTCTTCATATCCTGATGGTCCTCATTTACTTTGCATTTGAGGTTCACCTTCATATTTTCTTATCATATCCTTCCAATTTAATCAATCCAAAGTTGGTATATCATGTGAAGTGTTCCTTGGATTGGATGAATCAAGTCCACTTTGGGATCTCAACCTTCGGGTAATCTTACCCATTCTAGGCTTCTTTTCTCCGGAGTAGTCAACATCGGCTTTACTATTGTTCTACTCATCTTTAATCCAATGGATAATATATCTTTCGAAGTTCTCGTCGCATCTATCAATTGAGATCTAATTCTTATGACTTCCCCTCGATCTGATGGTCTTGATTTATCCCAAAATCTACATCAACAAGCAAGATTATTTTCCTTCTTTATGCAAGTTTCATGATCCAAACTGGCCTACTTTTGCATGCTTAATTTTGATGAATGGATTGTTGCTTGATATTTTATAAAGGTTTCCCATGTTCAAGACTTTATCCTAGGGATTTCTATACTACTCTTTCTCTCTTGAGATTTGATCATAGGAAATTTTTTGATCCTATCGTGATCAAAAATAATCACGAATTGCTTCAACCTTAAGGTGATTTTATTCTATCAATATTTTGTAAATTTTTCCTCCTGAGATTAACCTTGTTGTTTCACAGATTCTTTCCATCATTGACCCTTCATTACACATGGACAGAACTTATTGGCCATATTGACATTAATTCCAATCAGAGTAACCGTTTCATGATCTGAGCCCATGTTTCCATCATAACAACATATCATGATTGTTTACATAAATGATAACATATCAATGACAATATGTCCAAAACGCCTTCTTCTAATTTCATTTAGAAAAGATAATTTTTACATCCATTCCGATACACTTTGATCCTTTTGGACCATGCATAATCCAATAACATTATAACTTCTTCCATTCTGGCCATGGGAGTAGTGCTAGTTTCTTCAAAATACATTCCTTCAACTTGAGCATATCCTTTGCAAACTAGTCTTTCTTTTGTTTCTAGTTACCTATCCATCTTCTTTTATCATTTTTCTAAAGACATGTTTTGTCCCAATCACATTTTTTTTCCTTCAGTCTTGGAACTAGTTCCTGTCTCATTCTTCTATATTTGTTTTAGTTCTTCTTCCATAGCCTGATCCAATGTTCACCATTTCTCTATGGACTTAAAGTTACTTGGTTCAATTGTGGACCTGTAATGAAAACGCTTGTGTTCGTGTTTTCAGGCTTGCCTCTTCTTGTTTTCACTCCTACACTTTTATCTCCAACCATTTGTTCTAGTGGGATGATCTCTTTCCCAACCCAGAAGTTAGTGTCCTATGTTGCCTTTGAAAATATTTTGGTTTTTTTCTTCTTGTCTCTACTCTCTGTATTCTCTCTTCTTTTGTTGTTCTTCTCTTCCTCCTCTCTTCTTCTTACTTTAGTTCTTTCATTTTTTTCTTCAAAATATTTTAATTTTTTCTTTCCCTCCTGGTCTTCAACAAGTCTATTTCATCAACTTTACATTGAATTCTCCAATTATCTTGTTGAGTTTTATATTGTAGCACTTATATGCTTTTATTTTGCATGAGTACCATCAACATGCATTCGCCCACCAACTTATTCAAATTTTCCACCTTCTTTGTCTTCCTTTTTATGTAACACTGCTTCCAAACACTCTAAAGTGCTTGTTGAGCTCCACTTTTTCCAATGTTTTCTGCTATGCCAAAACATTCAATGTTAACTTTTCCCACATTCTCATGTTAATACACAATCTCATAAACCCTAATTAAATGTCATCATCTCATCATTTTATTAGTGTGGTTAATATATCATCTTTTCTAACTTTTTAGTGGATAAAAGATGATTATATCATGGTTTACTTATGAAAGTTTGTGAACTGTGTTTCTTGTATTAGCACAATCACTATTCTTGTACCATAACAACAATTCAACATTTCTACACCAATATTTTCATTTCGGTACCTATAGTTGTTTAGCATAATCACGTGCTTTGAGAAAACATCGAACATGGGTTTTCTCTACAACAACATCGGCATATGGACACGCGAGTCAAAATCCACCTAGATTGCACATGTAGACCTCCAAAATTTCTGTGGGGAATAACTCAGCCAAATTAATAAAGTTCTAGATAGTTAATTTCAGCCTCGATTTCCGTGCAAATAAAGAAGAATATGAAGAATCCGTAACATGGGTTTCATTCCCAACATGATAATTTGGTGTTCGCATGGTTTTTTCCAAAAAAAGGCAAGTTTTGAGATGTATGGATCGTTCTTTAACTAATATTTGCACAATTGCACACATATTTAGTTTGAGTCTATATTGTCGTCTCCAAATCTCTGACCTTCAGTCAAAGGGTTGATCAAAGAACGCCATGTAGACATAATAGTTTCTCATGTTGATTAATTATAATTTTATATGGTTATCAATATTTTCTCCTAAATCGTAATCTTCCAAAGATGAATAAGAAATTGTTATGTGTTAAATGCATACAATCAACTATTCTTGGGAATTAATTAGATGGGCATTTGTATAAATTCAAAGGGCAGCGATAGAGTTGGGGAATCCAAATTCTGATTTTATTGTTCTAATCTATGATCTGTTTGAGTGTTGGAGTAGTGTTATCTATAGGTGATGAATCTTTGAATATTATTTCAATGGAATGATATGTGTTGGTACTTTGAGAATCGGATGGCATGAACTATTTGTGGATTATGTAGCTCATAGGGAGCATAATGCCTATTGGGAGGGCCCACCAACTCGACCCACAAATGCTCTATTCTTTGTAATGTATTTCACTGTAGTTTGTCTTTTACATTTTAACAATATCTTGTTTCTTTTACAACTATAATTAGATTGTAGTGTGTTTCATCCCTTGCTTTGTTTTGATTTTGTGGTTGTTTGCAGAACAAGATTTTCCTTCGAAATTATAAATAAATTGCGTAGAAAATTGCCCCATGCTCTCATTTGTTCCTTGTTATCTAAACTATACATTTTACACATTAGATCATTCAAGGATAAATCGCCATATGAGGGATGTATTATGCCTTTAGATCACCTAGTTTGCATACTCATCTATTCAGATCGCTTATCATTATGTCATTATTTGAGCACTCCTATGCTCACACCTCCAATCCACTCCCTTCACGTCGATGGCTTCATAATATAAAGTTGTGTATTGTTCAACGACCTCTTAGTATCATTTTTTTTGTGCCATATATTTACCGTCTCCATTGTTATTTACTGTCTCCATTGTTTTATATCACTTTCCCAACGTTACATGTTGTTCTATTCTGGGATTATTTTGTTTCCTTATATATGTTTATATTGTTTTTTTTGGTACTGTTATATGTTGTATGGTTTCCTTATATTTTTTTTATATTGTTTTGTTTCTTTATATTGTTTCATTTTGATATTGTTATATGTGTTTCCTTTTTGTTTTGTTTCTTTATATTTTATATTGTGTTAAATAAATAATTTTGTGAGTTGTATATATATATATATATATATGTAATGTTTAATTTGATAATTGTTATTTTATTGTTAATGTTAGATTGTTAATTATATTATGAGTTAATTATGTTGTTGTTATGTAATGTTAAATTGTTAATTACTATTATATTGTTTTGTTAATAAATATATGTGTGTGGTTTCTTATATTTTTGTGTAATTAATGTTTTGTTGCTTCATATATGTTTCCATTGTGTTAATAATATATTGTGTGTTGTTTTGACAAGTATAAATATATATTGTTGCATATTGTAAGTTCTTTGTACGCAACATTACTTGGAGTATCCACAAGAAGCCATCCCATTCTAGTACAAAGAACCAAACTAATCTCATACCAACACATTCATTAATATTGTACATAAAACAAAATTAATTCCATACCAGCATTGACTTCATTTCTGGGTGTATCTTTTCTCGAGGACAACTCTCTAAAGCGTGTTTCTTTGAAGTCTTTGCATTACATAATTTTCTCTTGATAGGGTTAATTAGGAGTTTGGTGGATTTTCTCTTAAAACTGGTAAATTCCACTTTAGGTCAGTAACACACATCCATGAGGGTTTGAGTAACCTCATCCAGCTGACTAATTTGAATGCCAGTTTGGGTAAATTCCACATTTACTCTTAGCTTCCTTACTTGTCCTTTAATCTAGTTAATTTAATTTAGTTTTCTCATAGTTTAGCAAACCACTATAGGAATAAGACATTAAATATCGGGATCTAACTCGGGAGACGTGATCTTGTGATCTAGTGTTAAGCTACATCTTGTAGTGTGAATTTTCATTTGAGATTTGTTGACGATTAAAATCGCAACGAGGTTTTTTTCCTGCAAAGTATTGCTAAAGCCTATTATTATACGCTAATGATATATCTATAATACTAGTAGGTGGGACCCCCTTGTAGATTGGAGGATCATATATGGTTCTTATTTGATGTTATGTTGTTTTTTGACACTGCTTACAGGTTTGAGCATGATTGATGTTCAAATGTTGGTTCTATTTGCAACAAATGGGTGATGGAAAATTCATGCTATGTGTGACTGTATTTACTTTAAACTCTCATATCCATGTCACAAAGGATTATGTGAACTGCTATTTTTATTGCACCATGATCAATTATATGTTACACTTGCATAAAACATGTGTTAGACATGGAAAAGGATACAAGAAATATGGAGAAAAATCTAAGAAAGTGTAACATCCCGCTCTAGCGCACCGAGAACAATTATTATTTGAGGACACTTGCTCGCAAGTGATCTGGACTTTTATGATGTTAGACCATTTATACTTGATTATGCTGCAATTGACAGATGACATGATGTGTTACTATCTGATGTAGACAGGTGCTATTGACTCAGTTTTATTGAGTGTGCAGGGTTTTTGACCTTGAGGATGCAGAGGCATCGGTGGAACCCCCTTGGACTCCGAACTGAGTCAGGGAGTGTGCTTTTGGGTGACATGTTTACTATGATGTTTCATTCGATTTGATTATTTGTTGTTGACATTTCTGACATGATTATTGTGATGCAGGCTGACGATAGCTTGCCGACCAGACTCACATAT
>SNQJ01S0185209.1:0-15866 GCA_010110895.2 Picea sitchensis | reverse complement strand
CCAATGACCGGGAGCAAAGGTTGCAATCCTTCCCCTCTGCTATCACTCACTCTGCGTAATTCCAGAGTTCTCCCCTCGCGTTCCCCCCCCCAAATCACTTCCACCCCACGCCTTATCCTCTTGTGAGGTTGCGTGTGGCGCGATTTCCCTCGCGCTGGTTAGTCATGATGGCTCTACGGATAGGCGGTTCACCTCCTCATCCCTCATTAAGCCATCTACCTACCAGCCTACGAGACATTTAATTCGGGGCCAGCGAGCCGCTTTTGGTTCTCCGGGGCAGTGGAGTCCAAATACGGTATTAATTCTCGGTGGAAGTTAACGCCACCTTTCTAGGTGCCTTCCACCGCCATCATGGTCTTTTTTTCTTCACATCCCCTCTCAACAGTCCTGCAATAAAATTCATAATGTTATTCACATTTATTGACCTTTTCCTCAATTTCCATTTACATCACATATTCACATTTATGAGTTTGCCATAGTTCTTGGCCAGTCCAGTTATTTTTACAAACTGGGGGAAACATGGTGTTACAACAACCAAGGGTAAGGAGCAAAGTCTTGAGGACTATCTAGTTCTAAAAGAATATGAATGTTTTTTTGGGGAGCTTCCAGGGTTACCACCAAAGAGAGGGATTGATTTCTATATCGACTTAGTGCCTAGTGCTACCCCAGTATTTAAAGCTCCCTAAAAAATGAGTACAAAATAACTAAAAGAATTTCATATGTAGTTAGAGGAATTGTTAAGGAAAGAGTACATATGCCCAAGTGTTTCTCCTTGGGGTGATACAATTCTTTTTGTGAAGAAGAATGATTGAACTTCGAGGTTATTCACTGACTTTAGAAAATTGAAGAAATTCATAGGAAGGATATGTATCCCTTGCCAATAATTGATGATCTCTTTGATTAGTTGAAGGGAGCAAGTATATTTTACAATATTGACCCGAGGTAAGGTTACCATCAAGTAAGGATCAGAGACAAAGACACTAGAAAGACAATTTTTAGGACAATATATGGGCACTATGAATTCATAGTGGTGCCTTTTGGGTTAACAAATGCATTAGGTGCACTTATGTGTTTAATGAATGGAGTGTTCAGGGACTACCTGGACACATTTTTTATTGTCTTCTTGGATGATATTCTCATCTACTCTAAAAAAAAGGAAGAGCATGAACAACATTTGAGAATGGTTCTTCAAGTTTTAAGAGAGAATTGGTTATATGCCAAGTTGAGAAAGTGTTATTTTTACCACAGACAGATCCAATACTTCGGACAAATTTTGTCATAGGATGACATAACAGTGGATCCAGAGAAGGTGGAAGCGATCAAGAGTTGGCCAACACCTAAAAACGTTTTTGAAGTTAGATGTTTGATGGGTTTAGCTAGATATTATATGAGGTTCATTGTAGGATTATCCAAGATTGTGCACTCAATAAATTCTATGCTGAGGAAAGGGGTAAAGTTTGATTGGAGCGCCATGTGTGAAAGAATATTTTAGAATTTGAAGGAGTTATTGACCAGTGCACCTATGTTAAAGGTCATATATTTGGATGAATATTGTTTTGTGTGCAAAAATGCATTCAAGGAAGGGCTCGATGGAGTCCTTACAAAAAATGGACATGTAATATGTTATGAGTCCAGAAAGTTGAAGGAGCATGAGATAAATTATGCAACACATGAATTAGAATTGGTGACCATAATACATGCCTTAAATATGTGAAGGAATTATCTTATGGGCCACAGGTTTGAGTTAAGGACAAACAATAGTGTTCTGAAACATCTGTTTGACCAAACAACATTAAATTTTAGGCAAACAAGATGGCTAGATTTCCTCAATGAATATGATTTTGATATCAAACTCATCAAAGGAAAATAAAATAGAGTTGTTGATGCACTTAGCAGAAGGGTGCATGCAATGCACACTTCAACTATTATCATGTACAACATAGATTTGAAGGACATATATTTTTAGAGGTTATAACAATAGACCCACATTATGTGCAGGTCAAGGAAAGCTTGCAGTAGGGTATCCTACAAGAGAAATATAAGGATTAATAGCTACAAGAGGATGGAATCCTCTTGTTTATAAACATAGTTTATGTCCCCAATTCGTTTGAATTGAGGAACTTAACGTTAATGGAGATGCATAAAGTGCCATATGTTGGACATCTAGGGTACCAGAAGACCATCACAACTATGAGAGAACATTATTTTTGGCCTAGTATGAATAAAGATGTAGCAAATTATTTAGCCAGATGCATGGAATGCTAGAAGGTAAAGGATGAGCACAGACACCCAAAAGGTTTGCTACAACCATTGCCCATTCCTGAATGGAAATTGGAAGTGGTTACTATTGATTTCATTACCAAGTTTCCCAGGACATCAAGGCAACGTGATTCCATTATGGTGGTATTGGACAAGCTAACAAAGGTTGCACATTTTCATTATAGTAAAAGTAACTCATAAGGCAACCAATATTGTATAAATATGTATGAAAGGAGTCACTATGTTACATGGAGTGCCTAGAGAGATAGTGTTAGATCGAGATCCCAAGTTTACATCCAATTTTTGGAACGGGTTGTTTATTGGATTTGGGACCAATCTAAATATGAGTATGACATATCATCCAGAGTCAGATGGGAAGAAAAAAAGAATTAACCAAATAATCAAGGATATGTTGATAATGTATGTTATGGACAATCCTTTCAGGTGGGAAGACTAATTGCATCTTGTTGATTTTTCCTACAATAATGAATATTAGGAATCACTAAAGATGAGTCCATTTGAAGCTCTATACGATAGAAAATGTAATACACCAGTGAGTTGGGAGTATCTAGTGGATAGAGATGTTATTGGGCCATATTTGTTAAGAGAAATGGAGGAGTAGATGTTTAAGATCAATAAAAATTTCAAGGTTTCTAAGGGTAGGAAGAAGAGTTATGCTGATAAAAGGACACATAAATAATTCAAAGTGTGGGAGCATGTATTCTTAAAAATTTTAATCCAAAAGGAGTGCGCTGAGATTGGACAGTTGCAAAAAATTAGTAGCCAGATACTGTGGGCCATTTGAAATCCTAGAGAGGATAGGACCAATTTCATACATTATTGCATTACCGACATCCATGAGGATTCATATTGTGTTCCATGTTTCTTTATTAAATAAGTATATACTCGATCCTAACCATATAATTGATTGGAATGTGATTCAGGTGGAGCATGAAGGAGATTTTTGGGTGGAGCCAATGTGCATCCTGGACTGAAAAGTCAAGGTGCTTTAGAACAAAGACATTAGACTAGTAAAGGTTTAATGGAATTGCTATGGTATTGAATATTCCATGTAGGAGAATGAGGAAGCCATGCAGGGAGAGTACCCAAAAATGTTTTGAAAGTTTTGAAGAAAGATGACTGTACATGTATACATAGGCGAATGAATACTCCATTTTATGTAATTGAAAATTCCTAGAGCTACATCTCATATGATTTATGTCCAATATATGTATTGGCCCTGGAAGGGACATGGTATAACCTGATGGACTGTAAGCAATGAAGGGGGTATATTTCCTTGGTTTTTGCAGATTGCAAGGAAGTGAGATTGATGGTTGGAATTGCTGCAGGAGATGTGAAATTATGAAGGTAGTGAGTATTTAGTTGTAAAAAACATGTATGTAATTATAAAAATTGTTTCTATTAATGTGGACTGAGGACAATGCAATTCGAAGGGGGAGGGGAATGTAACATACCTATTTTACCCCTATATTAGTGATGTATATATTTGCAAATACATATGGCCATGGGACAAAAAATGTAATATGTATACTTTGTAGATTATTATGATAAATAAAGATAACACCGTTGCAGATGGACACAAATGGAGTAATGGGGGGCTAAATATCCACATAAGAGGGGGAAGGGTCCAAGGGGTCCAATAAGGGAGAGATCAAGGATATTAATCTCAACCACCTTGTTTTAGAAGGTACCTTGTGTTATGAACCTTCTATTTCCTTTGGAGCAATTCCAAAGTCAATCATTGAATTCTTGTAAGAGGGTGGGTGAGAGAATTCACTTCAGGAAGTTATTGTGAGCATGGTGGATGATTACAATCATCCTTGGGAGGAGTGTGAGTCAAGAAAGAAAGGAAAAGAGGGAATTGTATGGAAAAATGCAACATTTAGTCAGGAAATAAAGGATGGAGTTGAATGAGTTCTAGAAGTAGTGAGATTTTGAGACAGAGCCCGCTGGAGAGGTTTACACAAAGTGGTCTCATAGACCACGATTTTGGAGCAGGAAGAGATTTCACAACTATGAAAAGGTAGCGATTTGGAGTAGCATGAGAGTGTGGAGCATGGGAGATAAATAAGCCAGTTTTCAAGCATGCATAGAGAACTCTCTGTGAGAGAGAAAGTTTCCTTTAGGGAAATGAGTTATGTGCTTATAGTTTCTCCTTGAATTTAACATCCCTAGAGTCCCCAGTAGAGATATTCCTGGTTGGCCAAGCACAATGGGGCCATGGAGGGAAGTGTGAATTCCCAAGGGACTATGAGTAGTGAAGGGGGATCCCCTTCCTTAGGTTGTGCAGGTTGTGGGGAAGAGATATGGGTGGATTAGGATAGCTATAGGAAGACTAGATGCCTTGGGAAGTCTTTTAACTATGAGGGACACCCTATTTTGTGGATAGATAGCCTCACCTTTGGGGTGATTTTATACTGAGATCTGGAGAAACAAGTCTATGGTTGGAAGGAACATCCATCCCCTGCAGTTGGTTGCATCATTTCTACTTAAAGATAAGTGTTGTTCTCTATATTTATTTCTATTCTCATATTAAATTTTTATGCATTAAGAACTCTAAGTTCAGTGATTACATGTTGTTATGAGATGTTTTTTTAGTTCCTATTCATGGAGTTTACAAGTGTTGTTAGATGCATGATTGTTAGGCATGAGGCACTGTGTATTTTTGTTTGTTATTTTTGGTATCAGAAGCAAGTTTTTATAGTGGTGTTCCTAGACGGGTGGTTTGGGTATGTTTCAGAGGCTTTTGCAGTAGTGCACCTTGGCTAGGTTCCGATGTGTGTTACACCATTTAACCATTGAAAAATGGTATTAAGCATAAGTAAATGAATCCTTTCTCATATTAATTAGATATTACTATAACATTAGCATAACCAAATGCATACTTGTATAGTTGTCATTAACATTTCTGGTGTTACTTGATCAACTAGTAATTCATGGAAGTTTATCAACAATATTTTCTCCAACCTCTTGAACAACATATTCTTGCCCTTATCTTCATCACAATATTGATGCAAAATATTGTCAACATCTTCAATTATGTTCTCAACCATTCCTTTTTATTTTTACAAACTTGGGGCAAGGCAAACACCCATAGATGGCCCCTCCAAGTGCAAGTTATATGCTACTAGTCGGAATATAACAATATTGCTTCTACACCAAACTACTTAATAGATACTTTGTTATATAATTGACACTTAAATTAAAATTCCCCTTTGGAATACCCAACTATTTTATCTCTAAAATTTCTTGGAGCCAAAATATTTCTTATTCCATGCATATAAACCAACTATCCTAGGTTTCCAATAGTGAAACTTATTTAGCATTACAACTACTTAAAATTATATGTTTGACTATGATGAATTTTTACTCTAGTGTAAGGTGATCATACATTATCAAGTAATTAAATATTTTAAGAGATGCCATGATCTACAAACTATCATGGATATTCCACTAGAACAATTTGTCACAATAGTTGTTGTAATATTACAAAATGTTTTATTATGCAATTTATTCCCTTAGATCTCATATTTATTATCATTAGCTTAGTGCTCAAATTTATGAAATAACTAAAATATGAAAATGAAATAAAAAGAAAATAAAAACACCATCCACACAAATGAACATAATATATTACCTAGGAAACCCGATATGAGAGGAAACCCATCTAGAAGGTGATACCTTTGGTCTACTCTCTTTTCTTCAGTTATGAAATACAAGTACAAAAGGGGTAATCTGTATGGAGTTTCCTTTGGCACGGTGGCTTGAATGAATGCTACAAAACTTGTACCTCTTTTATTATGTTCTCAAATCTCACTCCTATATTCTCTTCTCAACTATGGAACAAGTACAATACTAAGAGAATGGAACCCATTCTCTTCCTAGAAACCAAGTATTTAACATAGCCTAATAACTATCTAGGGTTAGGGTTTTTTCATGCCTTAACCCTCAATTAATGTTAAGGTTTTGGAAATTATAAATATTCTTGAAGTTCACATGTGACTAGTCCCACATGTGTGAGTATTGGGTTTTGACATGGCATCCACTCGGTACCATGGTGGTCATTAGGGTAGGTAAACACGCGGGAGGCATAACTTACACATATGAACTCCAATTAAGGTGATTTTAAAATCACTAGAAATATCTTAGTGTATAGAAGAACGTCAAGGGGATGGAATATATACTCATAAAAATTTTACCCAAAAAGTGTCATTTTATGCCTCAAAGTGGCTCTAGAAGGTTCTGCCCCAAATCTCTAGATTGGGACCTGCAAGTCAATTCCTCTAATTTTTCGACCCAGAAAGTACCAAGATAGATGAAAAATTATATAATGATCCATTTTAGATTATACCTCCCTATTTATGAAGGACTTTGGTCCCCAATTTTTTTTACTGAATTAGGTGAGGAAATTTTTTCTCTACCTTCTCTTTGAAGTACCATTTTTCCTTGCCTGGAAGTTGTCCATTGAACCCTATCTACTAGAGGTCATGCTACCCCTATCTAGTAGTTCTATAATTCTTCTTCAAAATCGTGTTTTCTTCCAATCCTGCCTGATATTCTAGTGTTAAGTCCTCTATGGTACATAGTAATTTTTCCTCAATTTCCTGATCCAACATGGAAGGTTCAAGGATCATAGAGTTTTATATTTTCCATATTCATTGATGAGTAAATGTGCATATATAGGAGTAGATTGAGTTTGTAGGCATTATCACCTACCTTCACCAATACTTCAAAAGGGCCATTTCATAAATCCTTCATTTTATTACCGGGACTCTATAACCTTTCTTTGTTCAACTGCAACCAAAATCTATCTCCACCTCGAATGTTTTCTCGTTTATGTGTTGATCATGTTGGGCCTTGTACTTTTTCTATGACTTCTTCAATGTCTCTCGAACTTGCAAATGGATTTTCCTAATATTTTCAACAAATTTCTCCACTTTCAATTCTTCTCCTACACTGTCTTCCCTCACTCCTCCTTGATGTCCATACACAAAATCCAAGGGTGAAGGTAAAAAATACTCTAAAAAAGTTTCAAAAGGGGACTTAGCGTTAGAAGTGTGGACCACTCTATTATAATAGTGTTGAATATAGATCAAATTTTCATCCCAAGTCTTTGGATGATTTTGATTGTAACCCCTCAAAAGTTGGACTAATGTCCTAAGGACGAATTTTATCTACCCATCTGTCTGTGGACGAAAACATATAGATATCTTCAATTTGGTGTCCACATACTCCCAAATTGTAGTCCAAAAGGCACTAATAAATATAGTATCACTATCTAAGATGATGCTCCTTGGTACCGCAAATTGTACGCAGACTAGTTCAAATAACATGTTAGTTGCATCTTTTCCTTGGATGGTATTTTTTTACAAGGCATAAGAAAGCACATCTTCTCAAAATTTTCAAATACCACAAATAGATAGTCATGTCCCTTCCCGGTTGTTGGAAAACCACCCACACAATCCATGGAGATGTTATCTCAGGGTCGAGTAAGTACTTGTAAGGGATGGTATAAACCTTGCTTTTATTACTAGGATTGTTGGTACAATAAATTATGTATCCTATAATATATCGAGCTACACATTCTTGAATTCTATGCCATTACAAACACCTTTGTAAGCTGGAAACTGTCTTCCCAACACCAAAATGTCATACAACTTGGAGGTGTGAGCCTCTCTAATTAGTTGCAATATTTCACATTTAGGAACACATATATTGTCTAGCTTGTAGAACAACCCATTATAGAGATGATAATTAGCCTTACTGTCACCTTCGTCTACATGAATTTGGACCTGTAAAAACTAAAACACCTCTTTGAATTCCTCATATTATATGTATTCCTCTCTCTATATGCATCATGAGTAAAAGGATCCATGTGCATAAGAGTTCCCAAAGATTTAATTTTGGATGTGGGTGGCCTTAAAAGAATGTATTCCAACTTGTTATTGCTTCCCTTATTATATATGGTGAAACCATTTAAAAAACCCCATCCACTCATAATGTTTGGTTTGTTAAAGCTTACTTTGGGCCTCCAAATACTACAATGGCTAGTGATCAATATGGATAATGGTTTCCTTTTCCATAAGATAATGTTTCCACTTCTTAACATCTTGAACTGGGGCATAACATTCCTTATCGTATGTAGGGTAGTTCATGAATCCACCACGAAACATTTCAGAATGATAGCATACCAACTTACCTCCTTTCATCAAGATATCTCCCATAGTATATCCACTTGCATCCAAATCCACCTCGAAATGATTAAACAAGTTGGGTAATGCAAGAATTGGTGCTTGGATGATCTTCCATTTCAACTCTTCAAAGTACTGCACCACCCCACAAATATCCTAACTTTAGTGACATTAGTAGGAACTGGCCACTTGAGGATGGTATCTATATTCATAGTAGCTATCTTGAGTTTCCCACCACCAATCATTTACCCTACATACACCAATGACTTCTAAGTGAACTCACATTTCTTAAGGTTAGCCAATAGTGGATGCTTTTTTAGAGTCTCTAACATTGGTATGAGATGTGATATGTTATCTTCCTAGGTAGAGATATAAAAAATATATATCATCTAAATACACCATTACAGATGAATCTAGAAAGGGACTCAAGACATCATTTATCAATCATATAAATGTAGTTGGTGCATTACATAAACCAAAAAGATTTTTCGATCATTCATATAGACCTTGCCTTCTCTCGAGGTAGTCTTCCAGGTGTCTTGTTCTTTAACTCATACCTGGTGGTATCTTGATTTAAGATACAACTCGATGAAGTACTTGGCATGCTACAACTAATCTAACAAATCATCGAACTTGGGAAGAGTGTAATGATTCGTGAGAGTGATATTTTTCAAAGCTCTATAGTCAATACACATTCTCCAAGTCACATACTTCTTGGGTATTATGATGATTGGTGACCCATACAATGATATTATTGGTTGAATTACTCCTTGCTCCAACAACTACTGCAATTTTTTCTTCATGTCATTTGCTTCTAGGGTAAACTATATATACAACCCAATATTTTGTAATGGGGAGTCAGAAAACAACTGTATCTCATGCTCCACTTCCCTCTTAGGTTGTGATCATGTAGGTTCCTATTACACTCCTCTATATTCCTAAAAAAATCCTCCAACTAAATTTTCTTCTCTTTGGTACATCCCTCCAAGGATTCATTTACTCTTACCGATTTATCCCCTAGCCAATTCTCTCTTAATAAAATGAATACAAATTTTCTACAAGAACTGATCAACTTTTTAGCTTGCTTAGAAATTGCTAGAGAGATGTTTGATTTACCTTTGTGTGAATTAATAATGAAAGAATTCCCATCCTTGATTAGGAAGTACTTGTTTTCTCTCCTCATGAACATCAAATCCCTTATATATATGTAGGGTTTGTTAGCACCATAATTTTCATAGCTAGAGTTAGAGGTTTGTCCAAAGTTTTCAAAGTCATGACACGATCTTGGGAAAGTCAAGGCATTCCTAGATGAGTCATAGGTTAGGGTGAATATCATGTAAAAAGGTATTATGTTTCATCATCAACTTTCATGAGGTTAGAGAAGGAACAATCATGACACTCCATGTCATTGGTACTATTGCAAACATCAAAAGCATACTCATTGTGCAAGTTTGCTACGTAAAGGATTTTGCTTCTTTCATTTGTTGCGTGTTGCATAGAGGATTTCGTCATGCAGAGGATGTTGTTGCGCAAAGGATGATATCACGCATAGGATTTCATCACGCAAAGTATTTCATCACACAGAGGATGTTGTCGCGCAAAGGTTGTTGTCGCGCAGAGGATATTGTCGCACAGAGGATGTTGTCGCGCATAAGATGCTGTCGCACGTAGGATTTTGTCACGCAGAGGATGCTGTCATGCATAAGATGTTGTAGCATAGAGGATGTTGTCATGAAAAGGATGCTGTCATGCAAAGGATGTTTTAACGCATAAGAGTTTCCTACGCACAGGCTACAGGGCGCGCTGCGCAAATGACTGGTTTAATGTTCAACTTCAAGATCACTTTATGACCAACTGAAGAGGAATTTTGAAAATCCCCGAGAGGGTTTTGTTGTGGACACACCAAGTAATAAAAAACTCTCTTAGATTTAAAAAAAGATTCATATTTTTGGATATTTGAATGATTTGTTGAGCCCTATTTTTCAGTTTTCATGATTTCCTGTCCGAGACATGTTTTTTGTGACATGTACTCCGACCATCTGGAGAAAAATTTAAAGAAACCAAGAGAGATTGCTATTTATAACGATATTACCTACAAAAACCTTTATCAGTTTTGAAAAATATATTTTTATTCGGGATATATGATTCCATCTCTGACCCCTATTTTCCCAGTCTGCTGCGCAATCTGCTGCATTTTTGTTGTAGTTTACTGTTGCGTAGCAGACTTGATGTGAAAGGGTGATAGAGTGTCCAAAAGTGAACATGATGACTCATCACAACCATATGGTCTAATGTTTATCATGATCAATTATTGTAAAGAATATTTCGGTTACGATTATGATTTGGCAAAGTCGGGTTTTCTATTTTTAGTAAATCCGTCGAAGTTATTGTTCTCTTTCAAAGAAATTAGATCCATGATTCTAGGAGGGAGTAGTTCGACCCTAGAAACCAAGGGTGATGGTGAAAAACCCCCTTCCCTCCTAAGGGTTCTGCAACCTCCCAGTCAAGGATCTTAATCTCCTGAGCTGAATTAGATCTTTAGGGCCTTCAGTAGCCCCTAGAACAAATTACACTCGCCCCTTCTTATCTTTAGGCACAAGTCTTATGGAACCCGTGCCCCCCCCTAATTTAGCGCTTTTATAAAATTTAAATTTAGGTGTTATCTCCTTCCACTAGCCCCTCTTTGCATGTGAACTTGGGCTGTGACCTGGGGTTAACCTCTTGGGCGCTTCACAACTTTGGAACTCTAACCGAGACTAGATATACGGTCCACATCCCCCTTCACAACCAAAAATTGAGATCTACTTCAAGACTCTGCTCTCCAGAATTTCCAAATGTTCCAACCTCCACTTTTCCCTGAAGTACTCCATACCTCGAGTTCTAGATCATGCGCCACGCGTCTGTCCAAATCAACGACTCAGGTCTACAAGGATCATGTGCCACACGTCCTTCTCGTTCGACGGTGGGGATCCACTTCAGGCGACCCTCTGCTCCGTATTTCTTTCTCCTCGCTTCTGAAGTATGCGGTTTGTTGACGCGTGTCTCCCGCAGATCGATGACTATAAATCACTTTGGCTATTCAGGCTTAGGGAGTTTCAACCTCTCCACACTCACTTTCTCTCAGAGTTCTTTCACCCGAAGTCAATGATCTGTCGACGTGTGTCTCCCATAGATCGATGACTACAAATCACTTCAACTAATTGATCTTCGGGAGTTTTGGCTACTCCACCCTCGTTTTCTCCTGTAGTTCTTTCACCCGAAGTCAATGATCTGTCGATGTGTGTCTCCCACAGATCGACGGATTAGGCGAACTCCGTTACTCCACGAATTTCCAAAGGAACTCACGACTAACTTCCTTGCAACTCTTGCAGATATGACGACTTGGAATGACTCTACTTCCTCCTGAAGGGATCTTGGCCGATAACTTGTTAAACCTTCAGAGCTTCTCCCCCTTTGAAGATTCCTTCCCGCTATCACTCTTGAGATTTGTTTCTCGAACCCTTTTGACTCCTTAGATGGCTAATTCGACACTTAGTCGAATTTTGGATCTGTGCACTCCTTACAACAAATATTCGTGCTATTTCACGATAAAACTCAAGCTATTCCTCCTGAGATTTTTTAGTCAAAGAATCTATCGACTCATTCCTTGCGTAAGCTATTCCTCGACGCATTTCTGAATATGAAGGTTTCATGCTATCTTTTCTGATCTTTGAGTCAAAATACTCTGTTAAACACACTCCTTGCTTACAATATGCACTCCTTGCATAATCTCAAGGAAGATAAACAATTGAAACTTATTCAACCCTTCATGGATTCATTCATTCACAATATAACTCATGCATTCATGAAAAGTCATAATAACAGAGAATAGTTACACAACAACACTTCCATGCATTTGGATCAATATCCGTTTGTTATATCCATTCAAATGTAAATGGATGAAATTGATACAAGAAAATAACAACTAACTCATAAAATACTAATATGCAGCTATCAATTGTTAAAAAACATTATGTTCAACAACATCAGGTTCAACCACCTCATTCAGGTGCATAAGCATCTATTTATACAAGAGGACTCTTAGGGTTTCCTCAAACTACCTATCCTATCAAATTAAAAGCATTCAACTACTAAGCCTCTGTTACACTGAATTTTATGAGATATGCAGATAGGGGCAGATGCTCCAGATCTGCATTGCAGTCAATTTCATTTAAGGAAAACTGATATCCTTTGATCTCACACAATCATCCAGTCTTTGTTCATTAAAGCGTTCTTTAACTTGAAATCCAATCAAAAAATATTTCCTCAGGATACACCAATAGTTCAAAATTTAAAACAAATCAAAATACGTGCTATGCAATGTGCTCGCTGTGTTGTCCATGTGTTTTTTGTTGACGATGCTCCTACATCATACTCCTCTGGGAAAAATTCATGGAATCCTGTCCATGATCTCCTACACTAAATTTCCATGCCTCTGGATATCAACTTCATTTACCCAATTGGAATCTTCTATTGGGTGTCCCTTCTATTTTACCAAATATTCAAAATATGTCTTTCTCCTGGTATATTTACCAATCTTTTGATCAATGATCTTCTCCATCTGCGGATTTTCTGTTACAAGTATCTGCTTCTCCCACTGAATCTTCTCCTGATATTTTGATCTTTCTGTGCCATCTTCCCTGTAAGGATACATGTCTGAAATTTTAAATATGGGTGATATACCCACATCCCTTGGCAGCTCTAACTCATAGGCATTGGTACCAAACTTTCTTAGGATCTTGCATGGTCCAATCTTCGTCAGCTTCAGCTTGTTATATGTTCCCCCTAGGAACCTTTCCTTTCTTAGGTGTTTAAGACTTGATCTCCAACTTCAAACTGGAATTCTCTCCTATGTTGATCAACCCTTCGTTTATATTCTATATTTATGCTCTGCAATTGCTCCTTGATCTGATTATGAAGCTTCTGCATTTCTGTAGCGAAGTCTTCTACTCCAACACTTCTGAATTCAATCTTCTCCAGATCTCTCAATTATGATACTCCTCTTGGCTTCATTCCATACACTATCTGAAATGGGATTTTTCCAGTACTTCTGTTTTGCGAGTCATTATATGCAAACTCTGCTTGTGGTAGAATTTGATCCCACTGGCTATGATGTTTAGTGACCAAACTTCTCAGCGAATCTCCTAAACTCCTATTTACCACCTCAGTCTGTCCATCTGCCTGAGGGTGATATGATGAACTAAAAGACAATTCTGTCCCCAAATTATTCCATAATGTTCTCCAGAAATGACCAACAAATTTAATGCCTCTATCTAAGACAATGCTCTTGGGAAATCCATGAAGTCTCACAACTTCCTTGAAAAACAAATTTTCAACATGTGTTGCATCACTAGTCTTCTGGCATGGGATAAAGTCTGCCATATTTTAGAATCTATAAACCACAACAAATATGGAATAACTTCCCCTCTCGGTTCTTGGAAATCCCAACACAAAATCCATGCTTATTTCATCCCAAGGCATATCTGGAATAGGAAATGGATGATACAATCTAGTGTTCTGTTTCTTTCCTTTTGCATACTGGAAAATATTACATTTTTTCACAAAATTCTTCATCTCTTCTCTCATACCTGGCTAATAGTATGAATTGTTCAACTGTGAAAATGTCTTGTCATGGACAGAATGTCCTACTAGACCTCCACTGTGTTTTTCCTTCAACAAAATTTCTCTCATCGAGCACCTCGGTATGCATAATTGGCAACCTTTAAACAACAATCCATCTTGAATCATATACTCTGTCCACTGGCTTCTGTCCCTAAGAACAAGATTTTCACATGCTTCATATGCTTCTTTAAAATCTGGATCATCACATAACATATCCTTAAGGTGTTCAAAGCCTAAGGTCTTCACTTGAAATTCCTGTAGAATCAGACATCTCCTTCTCAATGCATCAAAAAATTTGTTAGCAAGACCAACATATCATCCATATATACAATCACAAAATTACCAATGAAATCTTTCAATACTTTATTCATCAGTCTCATAAAAGTACTTGGGGAATTTGTTAAGCCAAGTGACATAACAAGCCACTCATACAACCCTTCATTTGTCTTAAAGGATGTTTTTGTTGGCAAATGTTTAACAGGTAGCATATGCTTGTCATTGATGGCAAGTACAACAGTGAAGATGGCATGAGTATAGGAAGAATGTAATAGATGGGCATCAAAAGTAATTTGGGAAGACGCTGCAGAGCAAGCTTGATAAGATCAGAAGAGATAGTGTAGAGGATGGTTGGCATGCTTTATAAGCAGTATGCGCTTGTCATTGATGGCAGGATCAGAGTGTGAATCGATGGAAAAACAGGAACAATGTAAGCTCAGGAGGAATTAGCGCAGAGTTGAATGCAGTGCGTAGGTGTGCACTAGGGATGAGGTTAACTCATGGCTAAAGCTCAAGGGAGATAACGTACTTAGGATCACAGGTGGATCAAAGTTCGAGGCCTTTGACACTTATAAATTCTTCCAAGTAAGGAGGATGCATAAGCTTGGAGGAGAAGCGTCGATGATTGTTGGATCCCATCCCGAATTCTCGATGACCGTCAGATCTTATGTAGACAAGAGGAGCGCGCAAATATGGAGGATAGATTTCGAGCGTTAGATCTGAGCACAGGGTCCGACCACCGTTGGATCGAGGAGAACCTGCACGTTCTTTAAAGTGCAAGGAGTAGAGGGCTCACAAAATCCTGAAAGAGGGAGGACCGTCCATCTTCACGCAGGACACATGGACACAGATGAACATTTCGCTGACTAGAGAGTCAAAGGAACGGGGTTCCCTAACCTCTTGAAATCGCGATATGCAAAATCGCGACTTAACCACAGCCGTTAGATCAAGATGTGATCTGCATCGTTGATCCAACTTTATTTTGGAGTTTCGCGGATCGAGAGTTGGAGATGTCAAGTAATATCAATCACAAGAATCCCAAAATCGCAATATGCGAAATCGCGACGTAATCTTAGCCGTCAGATCAAGGTTTGATCTGGACCGTTGATCTTAGTCCATTTCGGAGTTTCGCGGATCGAGAGTTGAAGATGTCAAAGAATAATAACCACAGGAATCCCGAAATCGCGATATGCAATATTGCGATTTAAACGTAGCCGTCAGATCAAGATGTGATCTGGACCGTCGATCCGACTCACGTCAGCATACCACGTCATCTAGGAACACGTGGCACAACCAGGTAATGACAAGTGTCAGACTGATTCAACATTTTAGGCACATGTAAGTTGCGAATCAGAGTGACACGTGGCAGTATTCAACACGTGTCAATCCACGTGTGACGTCAGCAGATTTACACCACGTCGGAGTTTCGGAAATCGGGAGATGGATAGATGTCAGAGG
>SNQJ01S0185208.1:14232-27313 GCA_010110895.2 Picea sitchensis | reverse complement strand
AAAAAACTGGAAACAAAAGACTTTTACTAAATGCAAAAATCATCAACTTTTCACAAAGAAAGACTTCTTTTTCTTTTCAATTTTTCTAAGATTTCATGCAGCAAACATAAAGGAATTTTGCTCGACTACGAGCTACTTATGCTCTAAATTCACTACAAAAAACTTATGAACAAAAGGACTTCTCCCTAGCTATTGATGCATAAACACAATCTTCAAACAAAGAAGAAAATGAAAATACCGACAAGCCTAAAACCAAGAAAAAACAAAATTTTGGCTTAAAGCGCAGATCACAAAGAACCAGAGAAAAGACACACAATGACAATCAAGAAAGCAAAGACTCTTACGCTTGTCTAAAAACCATAAAACAAATTTTTTCTTTTTATCTTTTCTATCAACTATCAACCAAGAAAAAGCAGGCTAAGGGTAAGAGAACCTAACCTATTGACTTTTCAGCCCTAGACCTAGACACCTGAGAGCAATACTTCTCACCAAAAGAGGGGATGACTGCCCCACCTTCATTAAAAGGTAGCCTGTCAAGCATGCTTTTGTCACTAAAACAACACGTGTTCGAACGTGTGCTGAGCTAAAACAGAATGCGTGTACCCGCGGCATGACCTTGTACAGGCCGTGTGTATGTATAAACTCTAAAGAAAAAATAAACACAAGCAGCCCAGACCAGGAAGAGGCCTCTGGTATTGATAACCAGGGTCTCTTAAAGGCTTGGATGCTTCTTCTTAACATAAAAGAAAATTAATTGCAAAGAATAACAAAACGCAATAAAGCAAATTGAGACAAGACTGTGAACCAGCAAGACTCAGACAAGATCCAGAAAGCCCCCTGAGAATGTATATTTCTGACAGGGAAGAGGAGGACTGCCTCTCAAGCTCTCTGAACTCCTACACGCTATTGAAACCTCTACAACTAGCGTTCACACGCGTGCTGTAAGAGATTAGGGCGTGGGTACACACGTGCAGGCCTTCTGCAGGCCGCGTGTACCTCTGTGTGTCCCGATAATTACCGTCAAGCAATAGTCAAGGAAAAACTGGTATAAAGAACCAGGTTCCCTGCTAGATCTGACCTAACAGAAAACAAACAAATAAAGAAACATAAAATCTAATCCTTTAAACTACCCAAAAACCTCAACTAAATCCGGAAACCCTAAAGAGTATACTCCCTATTGGAGTCACCAATTCTGTTGTTGGGAAAAATACCCTATGGACTAGCAAAATAGGGTCAGACATGCATGCAGATTTTGACCGTAAAGAAATTACTTTTTAACCTACCACCCAAAACTTAAACCCCTCTTTCACAATACATGCATGGAAAGAAACCACTAACCTTTTTACTGATGTTTGGTGTAGATCCTCCGTTGTGCTTTGCTTGCTTACTTGTGTTGCTCCTTCCAAAGATAATCCTGCAATCAAGACAAAACACTACGCATGCATGCTACTTTTCTACTCGAGGGTTAGAAATTAATCATAAATTAAACAAATCATAGATAACTCATGCATTGGGATGGGAAAAGTATTCTTTTATTATTTTCAAAATGAATCAACTTACAATCAAATTCGAGACCGACCACTGCTCCTTGATCTTGATCCTGGGCTCCTCCTCTTCTTTTGTCCTCCAACTGCTTTGCGTTAATTCTCCTTAGTCTTGAGGAAAGGCTAAAGGGTTGGGACAATGGATTTGGCAAATGAACAGAGTTTCTTCGCTATATTTTTCCTCCTCCAAATGGTGCCCCTACCCCTTCTTTTATAGGCTAGAAGGAGCTAGGCTTTTGGACGAACCCTTAGCCATGCATGGCCGGGAGTTTCAGTTAACTGACCCATAGCTTTTTGTCCCATCGGAAACTTTCCTTTTTTTGTGATTCTGAAGGTACACGCGAGCTGTAGTGGGACTGCTAGCATGTACTTTTAGATACACGCGGGTTGTAGTGGGCCAGCTAGCGTGTACTTTTAAAAATGGAGTTTTTAGAAGAGTTGTTCAGTAGTTTTTTGGCAAAGAAGGGATATGAGTTGGCCTAATGCCAGGTAAGCATGTGTGGTGCAATTTAGGGTTATAACAATGAGGCTCTAGAAAGTGGATGGAGCATTAGAAAGACCAAAAGGAATCACTAGAAAATAATAATGACCTTTGTGTGTCCTAATGGTTTCTTAGGAATATTTATTTCTTTCATAATGATTTGATGGTATCCTAAACACATATCAAGCTTAGTGACAAACTTGACTCCATGAAGTTCATCCAAGAGATCATCAATAATTAAGATAGGAAATTTGTCCTTGATTATAAAATTATTGAAAGCCCTAAAATAAGGACACGTGCACCAATTTCCTTCCTTGTTTAACACGATGAATACTAGTGATAAGAAAAGGATTGTATTGAGATGTATGACCCTTGCCTCCAACAGTTCCTAGATGATCTTTTCTATTTCATTATTTTGTAAAAAGGGGTGTCAATAAGGATGTGTATTTGGTGGTTGACATCCTAGAATCGGGAAAATAAAAAGGTCATGTTATCCACGAAAAGGGGGTAAACCCTTTGGTGTCTCAAATACTTGATTTTGTTTGTCGAGGAACAATTGCAAGTCTAGGTGTATTTTTTTTGTTAGACTTTCCATAACTTGTATGGCATTATATTGGGAAATAATGCAAGAGTGGTCTTTCTTTAATAACTTCTCCATATGATGAAAGTTGAATATTATAGGAGGGACTTCCTGAATCCCTTGAAAGGTGTGTACATGACCTTATTTAAATCATATATAGTTCCTTGAAATCCATGGTGACTAGTCCCAAACTGCATAACCATTATTCCCGCAATACTATATCACAACCACCCATATCGATAGAAAATATATGGGTTTGAGGTGATAGTCACCCATCTAGAGTTGGCAATTTTCACATACGGCCCCACATTTCACCATATCTCTGTTAGCTATCATGATTTCGAAGTTGCGCACCAGATGGAAAAAACAATGGGTTTCTTCTACCACTCACTTGTAAATGAAATTCTGAGTACTACCATTGTCAACCATGACTATGAATTGTTGGTGCTTGATGTAGCATGTAAGTTTCAAGGTTTGTGGAGTTGAAATTCCTAACAATTCATGTAAGGATATTAGGAGTTCTTCCTGAGGGAGTTGCGGTTCACTAGCTTCCTGAATAGAAGTGTTGTTGTCTTCAATCAGTAACTCTAGTGTTTATTTAGTAGTTATGTCCTTTTTCAAGCACAGAGTGTTCATTTCAATTTAGAATAACTTCTATTATTTTACACCTATGGCATGGAGCATATTTTTCATAACAATTACAGTAGAGTACACATCTTTGGCGGTTTACCATTTCACTGGAGGAAACCTTTATACTTTCAATGGATGAGTAGGGGTTGTGCTTGGGGAATTAACCCAGGGATGCCAAGTGTGGGGAATGAAGGAGGGGTTTTTAGTTTGTGCATTGATCACTGTCTCTATTTCTAGAGCCCTATGAAGTGCTTCCAATCATGCAATAGGACATTGCATTTTGACTTGTGCTCGAATCTCCTCCTTGAGGCTACTAATGAAACATTCTTTATAGAAAGAATCTATTCAATTCTTTGTACATGTGTATAATTGATGAAAGGATACCATAAAGTATACAACTGAGCCTATTTGGGGTAACTTCGTAAGCCACCCCAAATAGTGAGTATCGTTCTTGAAATGTGCATGGATAACTTTAACAAATTGACTCCAATTGATGTATCCCACGTAGGATTTTTTATGCCATTCCCACCATTGCCATCATTCTGGATCCATATACAAGAACCCCACTGTATGTTTCATCATGTCATCAGTAACACCAATGGAGGGTGAGGTAATTCTCCATCTCAGTGACCCATCCTAATGTGTCATAACCATCAAACTTGTCCATATACACATTAGGAAAACAATACCATATGTTATTATCCATTGGTTTATGGTTGTGAGGAACAAAAGAGGCATGTCGGTGGCTAAAGAGCCCTAAGTTATAAGTTTCTTCTTGGTGTGGTTCAATATGTTGTGCATTCCAGATTTCTTCCTCTAGTGTGCCTCAAGCTAGCCTAGGTGCCAACTTCTCCAATTTCTCATTCAACTTTTGATCCAACTTATAATCCCTAATTCTTATGGTTTGTTTCATTTCTTGAAATTGACCATTAAGATGTGGATATTGAGTGCCCATGTTGTCGAACTTGCAAGTAGTATACTGGTTGTTCATATTGTCTAGGTTGCTAGTATGAGGTGGTTCATATGGCTCCACCATGGTTTAGCTCATTGAAAAATGTTATCAAGTCTGTAGGACAAGGGACTGTTAGGTGTTATATCTTTCTCACATACATGCGAGGTCCAACAGTAGTACTCGACCCAATATGTTAGGGAACTAACTAAGGAGGCTCAACCATGCCTTTATTTATGCTACTTGACTACCTAGGTAATAGAGAGTGATCTCCTTTAGTGATGATTCAATATACTATGTCAACAAGACGAGTACAACATTCACTAAAAGAAAAGTTGATTTTAAATCAACAATAACTCAATTTACCGGACTACATTTTGAATGATTTATTTTGAAATTGTGTCTTTTTTTGAAAGTAATTGATATTTGTGGATGGTTTCTTCAAACTCTACACAAAATGTCTCAAAAATTGATCTGAATTCTTCCATCATCTTTTTCCCTTAAACAAATTGCAAAAAAAGAAAAAAAATCTCCATTTTTTTACTCAAGAAAAAGCTCTGAAACCACTTGTAATGTACTTCATTCCAAAAATTCAAAGAATTCACATAAAATGTAGTGAATAATCAAAGAAGAAAAGATAAAATTTATAAAACCCTATAAATACCTCTTGTATTAATGAAAATGAAAAATAAAAACTTATGTACACTTGCCTTTTCAAGGAGAAAAGCTTCTAAAACAAAGCTCTTAGGTACAATAACAATATTGAAAACAAATTACATAACCTTTTATTAAATATATAAATATCCATATAAAATCTTAAATATTTACAAATTCACTTATAACAAGTGTTTCATGGTAGCGTAGTCCCTACCAAGCAGCTTACAAGGTAAATTTTAGAAAATGGGGTCGAATTGTAAATGACGGAAGTGTTTGGTGCAAAATGTATATCACAAAAGTGTTGTGTGCAACATGTATAGCGCGGAATAGGAGGGCATAAGAAATCGATAGAAGGTGTGAACCCATAGAGAGATAATTTGCTAAGTGTTGAAAGGAACTACGATCGGTCAGGCTCATGTTGTGACGATATAGAACCAACCGATGAGTTCGAAAAAAGTCAGGTTCAAGTTTAAATATATTTATTTAAATTGTATTTATATTAATGTATCTTAATAGATAATTTGTGGTCTAAATGTAAACCATGTTCGAATATGTGGACAAATTGTATACCACAGAATTTTTGAGTGTAAGATGTATATGACGAAAGTGTATATGACGCAAGTTTTGGGTGCAAGATCTATAATAACACCAACCCGGGGGGTAAATCGTTGTTGAATACATTTTTTGGTTGTTAATGCCAATAAGATAACTTGTGCACTAATTTGTCATGATTAGAAGCATAATATATATACAATTTTCCAGGTGGGGCCTTACGTCTCCTTGGGAACCCTTGTCACCCTATTTTGAAGCCCATTCGACCGTTTTTCCCCTCTACTCTATCTTTCTCGTTACTTAGCCCTTTTCCCAAAAATTTCCCACTACACACGTTGGCGGACGATTAGAGTCATGATATAAAAGCAGTCCTAAGTCAAATTTGTGCAAATGATGCCTAGAGACTTTTCAGATTACGGATTCCCGAATAGGCGGGCTCTATAACCGAGGTCGAATTGTAAATGACACAAGTGTTTTGTGCTAAATGTATATCACTTAAGTGTTGTGTGCAACACATATATCAGGGAATAGGGGGCATAAGAAATCGATAGCGTGAAGTCACTATGAATTGTAGAGTACAAAAGTTCTGGGTGCAAGATGTATATCATGCACTTGTAGATGATGGAAGTTTTGGGTGCAAGATTTATAATAGTGCCAACCCAGGGGTCAATTGGACTCCAGTAAATTGTTGTTGAATACTTATATCATGGAATAGTGGGCATAAAATTTATATAGCACTAAGTCGTGATCCCGCAAAGAGATAATTGGCTAAGTGTTGAAAGGAACTACGGTTGGTCGGGCTCATGATGTGACGATATATGACCAATCAACGAGTTCGAAAAAAGTCAGGTTCAAGTTTAAATATATTTATTTAAATTGTATTTATATCAATGTATCTTAGTAGATTATTTGTGGTCGAAATGAAAACCATGTTCCAATATGTGGAGGAATTGTAGACCACAGAAGGTTTGGGTGCAAGATGTATATTGCGGAACTGTAGATGGCATAGGTTTTAGGTGCAAGATCTATAATAGTGCCAACCGCAATCCCGTGGAGAGATAATCATCTAAGTGTTGAAAGGAACTACGACCGGTCGAGCTCATGATGTGATGATATAGGACCAATCGATGAGTTCGAAAAAAGTCAAGTTCGATGCCATGCAACTTACAAGGTAAATTTTGGAAAATGGGGTCAAATTGTAAATGATGGAAGTGTTTGGTGAAAAATGTATGTCACGAAAGTATTATGATGCAGTAAAGACGCGATCCACCACCTCGTCATGCTCTCCTGCTCATAGGATCGTTCAATTCCTCATGCTTGAGCCGAAATGACTCTTATGATTCCCTGCTGGAATCTCTAATGAAAACTCGATCCACATGTCCTTTCTTCACCCGCACGGCCTTGTGCACATGACCGCACTCTTTACCTGATCTTAATCTCGGGTTTCAGGGTTTCGTGATCCCCGATGTCAAGAGTTCCTATCCTCTTGAATCCTCGATCTCCGATGAGTAAATTCACCGATACGCACCCTTTACGCGTTAGCCCTTCCTGGCTATGCCCTGGTCCATGTGACCAGTTCTCATAAGACCGCAGCCTTATCCTTCTTTCGGGGTTTTGGGCTTTAAAATCCCGATGTTCTCCAAGTCCCGTTAGCTCTCCAGGATAAACTCCTGGCCCACGTGACCTTCCCCCTATATGACCGTAGTCATACCTCCTCATCGGGGTTTGAGACTTTTCAATGCCGAAATACACTCGTCCTCAGGATTCGCGATCCCTCGAATCCCGATTTCCCGTTATGCTGATAGCTGGCTCTCCCAATGGTGCTTCCCTCCTTATCGGGGTTTCAGACTTCGCGATTCCGAAATGCCCAAACCTCTTGTCACCAGGATTCTCGATATCTCGATGACCAAAATGCCGATAGATGACTTCCTGTAGGGACTTTCCCCGATGGCTCTGATTGTTGCCGTGCATCCTCCTCTGATGGACGGTCCTGATCACCTCTCACGTTTTCAATACTTGTGATGTCCCAACTTTCATGACCTCAGGAACTCTGATATCCCGAGTGCTAATATCCGGATGCCTAGTGCCCAGATCTCTGGAATGGACGATCGCGTGACAAGCATCCTCTCTCAGATGGATGGCCTAGATTTGTGTCGGGATTTTACCTCTTCCTATGAGAGTTTAACTCCCACGTAACTCTTGACAGATCCGATGGTTGTTGGGTATTTGGACCAAGATCTGACGGTCAAGATCCGTTCTGCCTGTGCACTCCTCCAGAGGCTAAACTCTACACGCCTTCACCCGATCCAACGGTTGAAGGGTATATGAGTGAGATCTAACGACTGACAATCTCCTCTTCTGTGCGCTTCTCTTGACGCCTTCCTGGACGTAGAAACCAATGGTCCAGATCTATTTTCTCCAGCCGATCTTACAGTTCTTGTGCTCCCTACTGAGCTTGCACACTTTCTTCCCAACCTTGGGAGAATTCCCAATTCTTCAAAGGCCTCAACGTTTGCCCTGTTTCTCCTCTTGCGGTTCTTCGACTCTGAGTTTCGTCGCGCGTATAAAAATGTTGTTCCTCCTGAACTTTCACTTCCGAATCCTCAAAGGATTCTTTGAATTCTGCGCCTCTGCAGGGTCTTTACACACACACGGTGCTGCCTCTCCTGAGCTTCTCAACACTCAGACCCCTAAGGGATTTTGTCTTTCTTCCTTTCTCCCTCAAATGGAGAATATGGATGCCCTCCTGTCTATCCTTCTGCTCAAGCAACTTCCTGCTGAGTGCTGCAGGGTATTCAACAACCCTGTGAAGATCCCTCAGTGGATTCTTCCTTCAAAATACAGAACTCAAAGAGTTCTCTTCACTTCTGTGCCTATCTTCACACTAAATCAAACGCCCTCCTGGCAGAGTATCTTCTCCCAGAACGTTCAACAGTTCTATCCTCCTTCTCCTGTGCACCTATGCACCCACTCAATGCCCACCTGGCAGAGCTCTCAGTATCCCCAGTGATTATGTTTCTTCTCTAAACTCACAGTAGAGTTATTCCTTTGTGCACTCCTTGCACCTGCTCAATGCCCACTTGGAAGAGCTTCATAGAACTCCTCAGATCTTCTGTCTGCAACTGTGTCATCTCTACACAGCCTTGCCTCCAAGGTATTCAACAACCTTGAGGTCTTCCTCCTGAGTTGTTGACTCCAGTTATTGTGCCACAGTACGTCTTTGTCTGAACCCGCAATATTCAGAAATCCATCCTCTGTGCACAACTATCAGAACCCGCAGTGTTCTATCACACCCTCCTCGTGTGAAGCCTCAAAGACCTTCACCTGAAATCAAACACACTCCTGCAAATGCATGATAATAGCATACATTCATAGCATACAATGGAACACTCACAAACATTCATGTAACACATAATACATGCAGGAAAAACTGCTATGTTTGTATTAAAATGGCAAATGCCTGTAGTTACAAGGTGTTCCTGAGCACGGCCTGTAACAAGGTCTCGGCTCTTCTCTTATGCTCTCTACTCGCAGATTCTCTATTCTTCTATTTCTCTCTCGACTCACTACCAAAGAGATACCCCTACTCTCTTTTACCTGAGGGGGCTCTTAGAGCTCTTCCCTCCAATCTACCTACCCTAGTCCACTATCTGGGTCTAGATCTCAGCCTTACAAACATTAAAGGCCTATCTATTCTACGCCTGCACAAAGGCACGACTTCACGACTCAACATCCTAAGCAATTCAATTACATTCAATTCATATTTTAATGAGGACTACGCCTCTCTTCATCTTGAATGCACACACTTGACGTGGCTGGCTGGCTGACGTGGAGAGATTCTCCTGCATCATATTGTGTGCAAGAGTATATCACGGAATAAGAGGGCATAATAAATCGATAGAAGGCATGACCCCGCGAAGAGATAATTGGATAAGTCTTGAAGGGAAATACGGTCGGTCGGGCTCATGATGTGATGATATAGGACCAATCGACGAGTTCGAAAAAATTCAAGTTCAAGTTTAAATATAATTATTTAAATTGTATTTATATTAATGTATATTAATAGATAATTTGTGGTCCAAATGTAAACCATGTTCGAATATGTGGACAAATTGTATACCACATAATTTTTGGGTGCAAGATGTATACGGAAGAAGTGTAGATGACGCAAGTTTTGGGTGCAAGATATACAATAGAACCAACCTGGGGGTGGATCAAGCTCCCATAAATCGTTGTTGAATAAGTTTTTTGGTTTTTAATGCCAATAAGAGAACCTGTGCACTAAGTTGTCACGAGTAGAAGAAGAATATATATACAATTTTCCAGGCATGGCTTTACATCTCCTCGGGAACCCTTGTCACCCTATTTTGAATCCCTTCTTACCGTTTTTCCCCTCTACTCTCTCTTTCTCATTACTTAGCCCTTTTTTTCAAAAATATTCCAATGCGRACATTGGGGGATGCACCAGTTCACATTTGTGATCATCCTTTTATAYCGTGACTCCGACCGACCGCTAACCATTCGATGCCTAGCCACTTTTCAGATTGTGGATTCCCAGATAGGTAGGCTCTATAACCAGGGTCGAATTGTAAATGACGCAAGTGTTTGATGCTAAATGTATATCACTTAAGTGTTATGTGCCACTTGTATATCAGGGAACAGGGGGCATAAGAAATCGATAGCGTGAAGTCATGACGAATTGTAGAGTACAAAAGTTCTAGGTGCAAGATGTCTATCACGCATTTGTAGATGACAGAAGTTTTGTGTGAAAGATTTATAATAGCGCCAAACCGGGGGTCAGTTGGACTCCCATAAATTGTTGTTGAATATGTATATCACAAAACAAGGGGCATAAAAATTCAATAGCACTAAGTTGTGACCCCGTGGAGAGATAATTGGCTAAGTGTTGAAAGGAACTACGGTCAATCAGGCTCATGATGTGACAATATAGGACCAATTAAATTGTATTTATATTAATGTGTCTTAATAGATTATTTTTTTCCGAAATGCAAACCATGTTCCAATATGTGGATGAATTGTAGACCATAGAAGTTTTGGGCGCAAGATGTATATGGTAGAACTGTAGATGGTGGAAGGTTTAGGTGAAAGATCTATAATAGCGCCAACCACAATCCTGCAAAGAGATAATTGGATAAGAGTTGAAAGGAACTATGGTCAGTCCGTCTCATGATGTGATGATATAGGACCAATCGACGAGTTCAAAAAAATTCAGGTTCGATGCCAAGCAACTTACAAGGTAAATTTTGGAAAATGGGGTCGAATTGTAAATGATGGAAATGTTTGGTGCAAAATGTATATCATGGAAGTGTTGTGTGAAAAATGTATATCATGGAAGTGTTGTGTGCACTGAGTTGTCACTAGTGAAATCAGAGTGATTTTGAATTGCACTGAGTTGTCACTAGTGATAGAAGAATGGATTTGAATTGAGGATGGCAGGAACACCCTCTTCGTGTTACACATTTTGCACTAAAATGTTACGATATATACAATTTGACAGTTGGGGCTTTACGTCTCCTTGGGAACCCTTTCCACCCTATTTTGAAGTCTGTTCGACTGCCACCTCACACTTCTTTCAAAGTATATGCAATAAGTATATAACTTCTCCAGAAACATGCAGAAAACAAATTGTGAGCAAATGAGATATCTATCACAAATGTCAATATATTAACCCTTATTTTTTGTCTTCTATACTTTATATTTTATCACGAAATTGTTGGGTGCAAAATGTATATGATGAAAGTGTTGGGTGCAAGATGTATATAACGAAACACATGGGATAAGAATGCGATAGTGCTAAGTTGGGATGTCGTGGTGAGATATTTGGCCAAGTGTTGAAAGGGACCTTCGTCGGTCGGGTTAATGATGTGAATATATATATGGAAATGAGGATTTGGCAGTCCACTAGCTGATCAACCCATGGACAATCCAGGAGCCCGAGAAATTTAGGTTCAAGTTTAAAGGGATTTTGTTTATGTTTATTTAAAATGTATCCGTATTAATGTATTTTACTAGATTATTTGTGGTCCAAATGTAAACCATTTTCGAATTGGAATGGTGTTTTGGGATCGAATGTTTTTGCTCAAACCTACAAGGAACAGAGAAAACAAATATATGACTTTACAATTTGTATATCTAAGAATACTTTGAAATATAGGAAGCTGCAATATATGCACAATATATAACAGGAACATGTACAACGAAATGAATTAATTTTAAGAAGAAATACAAATTCCAAAATAACAACACCAAGCATTGAATACCAACATAGAACAACCCCAAATATTTATATTTAGATTATTTGGGTCACAAAATACATTTGAGAATATTTCCCAAAAAACGTTGTCTTTGAATTTGTAAAAAAACTATAGATCAATACATATGTTGTGAAATAAAAATACATTTTCCAGAATGAATCCGATTAGGACTGCCATAGACTACAAAGTAAAGATGTACAAGAATGAAGTTTGTATAAAGAATAAAGTTGGCGATGGAAAACAACAAAACCTGGCAAGAAGAAAGAGAAAATTGTCAGATCTGGGTTAAAGCTTTGTTAGAATAAGTGGATGAAGACAAAAGAATGTAATCAATATCAACTTAATATGATGGTGTCCCATGCCTTGCCATTTGTTGACTGATGTCCTTTTATGGCTCTCCTCATCTTTGACCTTCATTAGTAATCTGGCCGATACCCTTTTTCAACCATTCTTCGATGTAGCTCCTCACGGGCACCATGTTCATTTCATGTCAAAATTTATATTGAAGAATTTACTTTTCAAGTCCCTTAGATCAATAGACAAGTTGTGCAATGCTTCTTGAATATTTTTGTTTCTAATTGCATAACCGACTAGCTAAGTTTTCACGTCATCTTTACCATATTCAAGAATGCCATAGAAATTTTCAAATGAAAGTCTTTTATAGATATGAACTTGATCATCAAATGCTTGCTTGGTTAAAAACAATGAGTTTAATATCAATTTTGGGTCTTGGACTTCAATGGTGCTAGCAGCTAGATCTATCTCAGTTATCTTCTTGAACAATTTGTCTCTTTTAGATATGGTCTGGCTACATTCTTGAACGATACCAATTAGGTTCTTTACCTTTTCTTTATAGCATGTGTTTAGTTGGTCTATTCGATCCAGGGAAGGGAGATTCTCCTGTCTTCTTCTGAATTCCGTTATACCTGTAACTTTAACACCAAATGGTAAAATTGCATCAAGATAAAAACCTTTCCTATTCTTGAGATCTTCTTGCAGATACTCATGAAAAGCATGCACTCTTGTTCCAAAAGAGACCATATCCTTTGACATCTGTAATGATCCCAAGCCAAATTCTTTCTTGGAATCACTAACTACTACTAATTTATTGAGTTATTAAATGAATACAAGATTCATCAACACATGAAGATCACAATATATTCAAGATGTAGAAGCACAAGCAAAGATATGACCTTTTTATTATGAGCGATGTAAGATCAATACAATAGATGGTCGATCTGGCATAAACCTCAGATGGTCGTACAAGCACTAGATATGAGCTGCTACAAAATGCTCCCGAAAATACAAAATAAGCCTCCAAAGGCTGGATATACAATGAAGACTAAATCAGGCAGATTTGAGCCGCACTATGCTCAACCTCCAAGCTGGAAAGTGCCCCGTCCTGCTAGAATG
>SNQJ01S0185207.1:0-10949 GCA_010110895.2 Picea sitchensis | reverse complement strand
AAAAAAAAAAAAAAAAAAAAAAAAAAAAAAAAAAAGCCATTGACAATAGGTTTAAGGGACTTAGGAATTCCATGATTCTTATGGAGCAATAAAAAGTTTAATGATGACCGAGTTATGAATTCCATGATTTCTATGGAGCGAAAATAGGCATTTTTTTTTTCAGAGTTGAATGATGATGGAAGAGTTGAACAATAATAAATAGTATTTTAGGAAGTTAAATCTAATTTGTTATCATTATAATTTTAAAAATTCTAATTTTGATTTCTTAAAAATTCTAATTTTGAATTGTTGAAACTTGAATTCGTTGTTTTTAATGTAAAAACATATTCAATATTTTATTATAGTTTAATTGCCACTTACATTTTATAATATTAATTATTAAAATATAAAATATTATTAATTCAAAATCAAAATTATTCTTATAAAAAGATTTCAGAATTTCAATAAAAGACAATTTCTTAAGATATTAAAACTACTTATAAGAAGATTTCAAAATTTCAATAAAAGTAAATTTCTTAGAATATTAAAACTACTTATAAAAAAAATGAATTCTATAAAAAAAAATAATAATAATAATGATATAAAATTATTATAATTAACTCATTGGATTTGTAAAATTTAAGAAATATTAAAACTATAAAATATATTTATTATTATAATTAACTCATTGGATTTGTAAAATTTATTTAATTAATTATAATTAAAAAATAATAATAATATAATATAATTATTAATTATAAATATAATTAACATCTTATTTTTTTTTGTTTCTAGTAGTAAATTTATTTAAAGTTGTTGTAAATATATTCCGTTAATCATATATATAGAAAGTTGTATTTAAATATATTATATTCTTAATTATTTCTAGCTTTCAGCTTGTGTACTTACTTTGCTTTAGTTATACTATACCATTACAAAATCAAAATTTTCCCATTCGATAGGTATAAATATACCCTCGTTTCCTGCATTAGGGACCTTTTGGCAGTCTTTAGATTTGGCATTTCCTCTCTGAATCGAAGTCTAAGTGGATATTTTCTCTACATTATTGGATAATAGCAGTGTTCAACGCTGATGAACGAAGCCCAAGAAATGTCATACAGGGAGCTAGATCCTTAAAAGGCGAGTCTCAAAGCCGACCCTATCTTCGTGACTCATCCTTCTCACTCGTGGCTGAGGCTGGGTCCACACTTAGGTTGACCAGGCTGTTGAAGTCGTCCGTAACAACCCAAAAGACCTGCTAACCACACAAGATAGTTATACTATACCATTACAAAATCCAAATTTTCCCCATTCGATAGGTTTAATGGAAAAGATGTATTGAAGTATAATTTTGGAAATTTCAAAGTTGGATTTTGGTGTGGGTTTGCTAAGTTTTAAGTGAAAGTGACCTCATATTGCTTTTGATGTTGGGTTTCATTTGGCATTGTTAGTGAAGAACATATCTATGTTGTGTGGGTGGCATATTGGTTGTGTTCTTTATGTTTGTCTTCTGGATGAGTTTCATTTATTCTTGGTTTGTTTTTTTGTTAAGTTATATTTATCGCTAGTGCAATCAAGGTCTTAGTGAAATCAAGGTCTTGTTGAGTGGGTTCTCTATTGGTGTTGTGGTCTATGTTTATCTGTTTGTTGAGATTTTATGTAGAACATGTGGCATGTTGGCAATGTGTCTTTACTTGTCATGGTATAGTTCGGTGTACTCTCGACAAGCATGTTGTAGTCTAAGTTTTCATCCTAGTTGTCTGCTTGTGCCCAATTTCCTATTAGGTTCAGCTCGATGATCGTGGTTCACTCTAGAATTTGTTCCTCATGGTGAAGTCGTGTTATTTGATTACGATTTTTGGTCTTTGTTGTAACATGGGGTGTTCTTAGTAGTTTCACATAGGAGTGTTATCCTTTTCATATGATTATGTGTGAGGTTCTCATATCCTTGTTTATTTTCGTTCTTGGGTATTGAATATGATGGAAAATTAGCGGTGGCACATTGCATTAGGTTAAAATTGTTGGTCTTATGACACATAACAAGATATGTATTTTCTCTTGGAATCTTGTTATTGTCCTTCCTTTAGTTTGCTTTTGTCACTATCTATTTATTTATTGTGTGGAATATGGGTAGCCTTTGATTCAATCCCGTGTTAAATCCTAAGTTTCCCTTCAGTCTTCATAGCTAGTGCTAGCGATGTTGCATTGCATTTTTGAGGTTTAAGATTCCTTTGGGGGTTGACACTACAACCCTTTAGGGTTTGGAAAGTGTGGAAGGGTTTTGTGTCCTATGGTGGATACAAGAGATTGAGACTATACCTTATTAGGGATTAGAGTGGCCATCTATGGGTTCTATTCCCCCTATAGTTCCATGATAATTTGTTTTGATCTTTGAATCTGCCACTAAGAAGCGTTGGTTTCTATTGATTTGAATTTTGTGTGATTACAGTGTTGAGAGTGCATTCTTCTTTCTTAAGTAGAAGATTTTTGGTTGGGTTATGATAATTCAATACTTATATTATTCCATACCATTTCTAAATCAACCTTGCAAACCTCGATGGTCATCCATGGGGGATGAAAAGAAAGACGAGGGATAAGGAGATCCTATCAAAATATTGCTCGAGGAGGCCCTTGAAAAACAAAGGAACATGATGATGGATAACTTCGCCCAGATCCTTCAACGATTTCCCACTAGCGGTGCATCTGCATCCAACAACCACTCTGGGGACGCAACCCCTTTTAAGGTACAAGTAAACTTTGACATTCCCATATTTGATGGAAAAATAGATGCAGACGTCGTATATAGATGGTTGAATCTATTAGAAGGATATTTTTTGGTTCATGACTTTTCCGACCTGGAGAAGATTATTTTTACACTACTCAAATTCGCCCCCCATGTCAAGGACTAGTGGGAAACCTACTGTGATAAAAAGCACAAGGAGGAACCCTCTCTGTTCTTGGTCGTAACCACTTGGAATTATTTTCGAGATGCCATCAAGGAACAATATTATTCCATGGGGAGCTATGAGGACAAGTACATATAATGGACTATGTTGCGGCAACAAAGAGATAAAGATGTGCATGAGCTGACGAATTTGTTCCATACCCTGTGCACAAAGTTGGGTATCAAAGATTCGGAGAAAAATTTGGTGTTGAAGTACCACAATTGTCTACACATATACATTCAAGAGGAAATGGAGTTCCTAGACATCTCCTCACTTGGTACGGAATACCAGTATACTGCCAAGATTGAGCAGAAATTCAAACAAAAGAAGCGAGACTTTGGATCTATGAATCAAAAGCAAGCGAAAGGTGCCCCCAAACCGCAGAACAAAGGACAAAGCCAAGGCATGGCGGCTCAAGACAACCTACCAAAGCCGCAAGAAAAGAACAACACCGCGAAGACAAATAAGGACACAGGAAAGTGGTGTGAGTTCCATAAGAGCTCCACTCACAACACAAGTGAGTGTTAGGCCAAACAGTCATTGGTGTCTAAGATGAGGGCTTATGAATCAGATGCATGCTCCGACACTGAAATAGAACCTGAGAAGGGGAATGACAGAAGGAATCAGATTATCGATGCGGAGCCCAATGCCATCATTGCCACCACGAAGATCCAAAAGGAAAAACCAGAAGATCCAGAGGAGGAGGAGCGTCTCTTCCACTCCCAGATGTGGGTAAAGGGTTCCCCACTACAATTCATTGTCGATAGTGGGAACCAAAAGAACCTCATTTCAACAAAGGTCGTGAAGCGGTTGGGCTTGTCGACCACAACACACCCACAGTCGTACACCATCGGGTGGCTTCACCAAGGACGGGATCTTTGCGTCAGCCAACAATGTCACCTTCCCTACAGCATCAAACCCTTCACCGATGAGGTTTTATGTGATATTGCTCCTCTTGATGTTTGTAATGTATTATTAAGACAACAATACTTGTGGAAGCAACATGTTGTGTATGAGTACCAGCCTCACGTTGTTATTGTTACCTTGGGAAATTTGTACATGATACCAGAGGTACCATCGCTTGTCGCTATCTCTCTGGTTAGTACAAAACAATGCAGTAAGCTCATTTCCAAAACTGGGAAATTTGTTTTCCTGATGATCTGCCCTCAGGGCAGGAAGAATATTGTGGCCACAACCTCTAGACAGGGCTCCTTCGCACGAAAACAACAAATAGACAAGGTCATGGAGGAGTATTGAGACATCTTCACCTCACCTGCAGGGGTGCCTCTACACTGTCAGGTCAAGCACCCCATCGATATGACTCCAAGTGCGTCACTGCCCAATGGACTGATCTATCGACGCTTTGTTCTGGAGAACGATGAAATCAAGAGGTAGATTCAAGAGCTACTGTAGAAAGGTCACATCCGTCCAAGTTCATCGCCATGTGGGAGCCTGATCGTGTTAATGCAGAAAATGGATGGGACTTGGAGACTCTGTATTGACTATCAAGCGTTAAACAAGATCATTGTCCGGAATAGGTACGCGATCCCACGGATTGATGACCTTCTAGACCAACTCAAAGGGGAGAAATATTTTATCAATATCGACTTGAAGTCTCGGTATCACTAGGTACCAATCGAACCATCCAATGTGTGGAGGATTGCCTTCAAAGCCAAGGAGGGCCTTTTTAAATGGTTGGTCATGCCTTTCGAGTTGACAAATGCTCCATGAACCTTCATGAGGTTGATGGACAACATATTACGGACATTCACCAACTCATTTGTAGTAGTGTACTTGGATGACATCCTGATCTTCAGCCATAATTGGGAAGAGCACCTCCACCACATTCGACGGGTCCTCCAAACACCGCGAAAACACAAGTTGTGTGCCAATTTGGAGAAGTGCACTTTTGGCATGACCCAGGTTCAGTATCTGGGATACATTATTGATGAGCGTGGGGTGCATGTAGATCCAACCAAGATCCAAGTCATTGGGTATTTTCCAGCCCCAACCACTATAACAGAGCTTCATAGCTTTCTGGGTCTTGTTAATTTATGTCGTAGTTTCATGTTGGGATTCTCTCATATCACTTGGCCCTTGAGTCAAGTCACCAAGGGAGGAGCGAAAGAAAAATTCTTTTGGTCAAAATATCAATAGAAGGAGTTCGTAGAATTGAAACATCACCTCTGTTGTGCCCCAGTGCTCACATTATCAGACTTGCAACAACCATTTGAGATCGAGACATATGCCTCTGACTATGTTATTGGGGTAGTTCTTACTCAACAGGGACAACCAGTGGCATATCACAGTGCGACACTGTCTGAAAGTATCCCACTTATGACAAAGAAATGTATTCCATTGTGCAGGATTGTCGACAATAGAAGCATTACATTTTGGGGAAGGAAACGATCATCCACATAAACCACCGACCCCTATAGTTCATAAATACACAAGGGAAGTTGCAGAACGATCTCCATTATAAGTGTTCCACATATCTACAACAGTTTCATTTTAACATCAAGTAAAAGAAGGCCAGCACCAATAATGTTGCAGACTGCCTCAGCCGACCACCGATCGTGGAGATAACCATCATGCTCAACTCTTGTGGGCATGAGACTTATGATTGGCCACTTCTCTACAAGAGCAATCCAAATTTCAGCCACACATACAAGACTCTCTTGGAGGGTAATCGAGTTCCAAATTTTCACCTCCAGGATGCTCTACTATGTCACCTGGGACACCTTTGTTTTCCTTCAAGTGAGCGTGCCAATATGATTTGGGAAGTGCACTATAGTCGAGTCGCTGGGCATTTTAGGGTCGAGAAAACAGTGGCAATAATGCAGAAGTATTTCTATTGGCCAAACCTTCGACATGATGTCGAGAAGTACATCGGATCATGCACTACCTGCGCCATTGCCAAACCGACCATCAAGAAGCAAGGCCTCTATACTTCGCTACCTACCCCTAGTCAACCTTGGGAATCCATATCCATGGATTACATGTCGGGCCTTCCTTCTACTAAGAATGACAACGACTGTGTTTTCGTGGTCGTTGACAGATTCTCGAAGATGGCCATTATGGCGGTCTGCAAGAAGAATATCACAGTAGAAGCCACTACTAAACTCTTCTTTGAACGAGTGTGGGTACACTTTGGGATCCCCCAGTCTATCATCCTCGATCGGGACAGCAGTTTCCTCGGTACATTTTGGTCAAGCCTCTGGTCAATGCTGGACACCAAGCTCACCAAGTCCATAGCTTTCCATCCACAAACTGATGACCAGACAAAGGTCGTCAACAGGATGATCGTACACATTTTGCGCATGTACAACTCAAAGCATCCACACACATGTGATGAGAGCCTCCCTTATGTACAACATAGCTATAACTGGGCCCTCCATAGCTCAACCAACCACAACCCCTTTCAGGTGGGCTTGGGGTTCCAACCACTATATCTCATTGATGTAGCCATACCATTTGCAACTAGTCAGGTTGATTCGACTCATGTCCAGTCTGAAGTTGCCAAGGCGAAAAACTTCATTGAGCGCATTCAGCACATTCGCCAATAGATTCATGACATATTGGACAAAGCCAATGCTAAGTACAAGCAATGAAATGATCAAAACGGGTGCAACACAACTTTCAGGTGGGTGAAAAAGTGTGGCTACATTTGCAAAAGGAATGCCTTGCTGGACCCGACCGCAAGCTTCGCCCGCTTCGATATGGGCCATACACCATCACCAAGGATGTAGGGGACATTTCCTTCGAGCTCAGTATCCCACCATTCCTTGGCCTACACCCAATTTTCAATGTGGACTGCCTTTGGCCTTACTTTCCACCTCTATTGGACATCCGACATGGCAGAACAAATCACAACAATAGAGTTGAACCCAGACTGCATGGAACAAGCCAGAACTAATCGTATTATGGACACACAGATCAAGAACACCCGCCAGCAGAGGATCCAACTATATCAAGTTGTCAAAGCAGGCCAAATCCTTCACCAGGGAAAGTGGCTCACCAGGGACCAAGTTCAACATAAGTTTCCTCATCTCATGGAGGAACTCAACACAATCGGGACCATTGCTTCCTAAGGGGGGAGGAATGATCCAGGTGGATATTGGTGGCCACCCGCCTATTCCATTTTGACCCCCACCATTGTTTCTTTCAATTTTCAGTTTCCTTAATTGTAGCACAATTTACTATTTTTGGCAGTTTTTCGGGTCATGAACTTCCGAAGCCATTTGAGGCCCTAAACAACATTTTTTGGGCATCAACCGATCGACAAATATAACTTTGTTTTGGACCATGATATTCATTGTCAATATTTGTAGTCCTCAGATAGATCTTTCTAATGATGTATCATATGCGTCAAACGAAGATAGTATGAAAAAGTTATGACCCCGAAAAATTGATGTACCAATTTACCCCGACGAGGCCCATTTTCTGGTGTTTCATCTCCTAGGGTTAGGTTTTTGGATGTTTAGGGTTTCCATTGTTTCTCAATAACATATAGGCCTTCGAGCCTCATTGTACCATGCTTCTTGGGGTCCGCGGATAGACTTTCACTCGAAAGGCTTCTAAAGAATTTTCGGCTTGGGTGATAAATTTTAATACACTAGCTTCTCGGTGGTGGGCCCATTGATGTAAAGTCGGATAAAGTCCCCATTTAAATCATGTAGGTCTCGCAGTTGTTGCTTCGCCGCCTTCGAGTTCTGGAAGTCGGGGATTTTCTTAAAATTTAATACTCATAAATCTACATAAAATGACGGACATGACTTGCTCTCAGTTAGATCCATGTTGGTTATTGCTCAGCCTTTACACATCTTTCCTGTGTGCTTACAGGCGCGATAGAAAATGAAAGGCATAGGTGTATGCCTTTCCACGCCGAACATACTCTACCCCCTTTGGATTTGAACTTGTGACCTCTTAAGAAAAAACACATCTTCTTAACCATTAGGCTGTATAAATATTATATAATTTTTAAATTTCTATTTATATCTACATTTGACTAATATATAATGTTATTATTATTTGTTATAAATATTATATTGTGTTTTAAATAAAAACATTACCAAAGTATGCACCATCTTATCATACTAGGTTTTTGTTAAACTTTAATTATTATTATTAACTTCTTGAATTGTATTTCTTTTGATTTAATATTCTATAAATATCCCCACATACAATTGAAGAGATCCGATTTTTACAAATCTAGTTTTCTTTGAATAATTTGATAAATTATTTTAATTTAATCATTCTCATATATTTCATTTTTTAAATGGTTTTCATAGAACATTAAATAATGGAGATAATAGTTAAAAAAAAAAAAAAACTTAAATGAAAAAACAACAATCTTATATACTCAACTCACTCATAATAATTTTAAATATATGCAAACACAAAAGAGAAAAAAAATATGAAAAAAAAACCTTAAATGAAAGAACAACAATCCTTCATAGTCAACAACAATCCTTCATGCTTAACTCATAATAATTCTAAGTACATGCAAACACACAGAAGACATAATAGGTTTAATATCTCCATGAATGTATATAATGAACTTAAAAGATAAACAAACAGTAAAAAGTCTCAACCATTTACATTAAATAAAAAATGTATTTAAAAACAAAAATAATTGATAATAAAACCATTATAGCATCAAAACTTACTTCTAGTCTCCAGTGCTCCACATGCTTGTTTCAAATGAGGCATTCTTTAGGCAAACCGTGTAAACATACTTAATATACTAAGTTTCTATTTTCTTTACTTGCATGTGTTCTTGTAATTTTTTTTTAACCAAGGATGTTAAGCTAAGGTGTGGTATCTACAAATATTTATTAAAAAATGATGTGGTATCTACAAATATTTATTATAAAAATAGTCAATGAAGAAATGGTAATGAATAATTATATTTAAATTAATTATATAAAATTAATGAGAATATCAATATACTTTATTTAATTTAATATTAAATAGTGATTCAATCATTAACAAAATTTTGATGTGTAAATTATTTTTTTAAATGATAATAATAAAACAATAATATAGCTTTAATTATATTTGTTTTTTAGTGTTATTAGTTTTGACATATACTTGTATATAAGTTTGTTTTTAGTCTTATTAGTTTTGACATATACTTGTATATAAGTTTGTTAATATTAAAGGAATGAATGAAGTTGTTTCAAAGATGTTAATATTAAAGGAATGAATGAAGTTGTTTCAAAGAATTAAATGGAATTATGTATTGAGAATTGGTTTTTAAGAAATGAATTGAAATTAAGAAATCATTATATTTATAAGAGGTTATATTTATAAGAGGTTAAATAAAAGGTAAAAATATATTATTGATTAATAAATTGAATTTGATTTTGTTTAATATTATATAATTTATAAAAATATTATATAATTTATAAAAATTATTTGATATAATTGATTAGTATTTACTATTATAAAATTAATATTAAATTTAAAAAAAATAATAAGACAATTTTTTTAATTTCAATTTAAAAGATGAAGATTAAAAAAATTATTATAATTAAAGATAAAAGAAAAAGAAAAAAAGAAAAAATTAACTATAGTTTTTGAAATGAATGATTGGTAGATTTTTTTTTTAAATTTACAAGAAAGTGACAATAATATATATTAAAAAATATATAAAAAATATTTTAGATTATAAAGATACTTTAGATTACAATGTATAGAGATATTGACATTTTAAATCTTATTTCAATAAAATCCAAGGTGAATAGAGGACAATGTTTTTCCTATTGCAACAACTACAATATTGAAATTACTAATTTAATTTGTGCTAATAATTATATGAAACTTTAATATCCATAAATATTCTATTAGAAAATGATAAACAAAATTGAAAATACATATATACAATTTTAAAATCTTTTTAAAATTAAACTTTACATATATAAACTTTAAACATCTTTGTAAATTTGAAGCATTATTCTTTTTTTATTGGAAAAAAAAAATAGTACTACTCTTCTAATATGAAAATACAATAGAAGTCAATGATATGGTTGGTTGATATCAACTACAGAGTGGGGAAAATGCTTGCCATGGATAGAGTATTTATTTATTAGACTTACATGTTTAGTTTGGGCTTGAAGGAAAACATACATGCATTAAAAAAATTCATATCCACAACTATAAAGTGAATATTATTAAGTTTTTTTACTTAACTAATTTACCTGTAGTTTAGTCTTTGTTTTATAGTGATATTTTGAATAAATATAATGAAAATATTTGTGAAAAATTATGTATTTGTAATAATGGAATAAATATATCTACATTTTAATTTAATATAATTCTAATTTAAAAAGTTCTTCTTTTAGGAAACTAATTCCCAAGCTCCCATTTCTTTGATGTTGAAGCTCTCAAAAATCTCCCAAGTTCCCAAAAGAGTTCTCAAGCTCCCGGAACTTCTAAAACAAGTTTCAAAAATGTTGAAAATATCACTAGTTGTTCCCATGCAACTATGCTACAAATACAAGAAAAATGATTATAAACTAAAAAAACTCATCTTCTTTATATTTATAATTGAAAGTAGAAAATAAAAATAAAGAAAGAAAATATCATATATTATAAAAATTCTTTGTTTAAAACTAAAATTTAAAAAAGAAATGGTTTAAAAGCTAAAATTTACATTTATATAGAATTCAAAAATAAAAAAATTAAAATTATACAAATACACTATTTATAATTAAAATTGAAAACAAAAAAAAAGGTATTCTATACACTTTATATTTAAAATTGTAACTTAATAAGTAAATGGTTCCATAAATAAATTAAAATATTTATTTTATTATTAGGGTTTTTACCTTTCATAGAAAGAAAGGGAGGAGAGTGTTGTACATCAATTCATTATTATTCATTCATGTACCCACATGCTTATAAAGAAAAAAAATATGAATATAAAATACTAGTTTTTTCTAGATTTCACATTTCTAACTCAAGCATGTGAGTATATGAGTGAATAAAAAAGAATTCCTTGATGGAAAACTTAGAAATAAT
>SNQJ01S0185206.1:0-12247 GCA_010110895.2 Picea sitchensis | reverse complement strand
CCCACCACTAAGAAAAAGTGCATGTACACCCCTCTTCCTACTCCTGACAGGCCGTGGGAATCCATCTCAATAGACTACATCTCGAGCCTCTCGTCCACCAAGAGGGGAAATGACTATGTTTTTGTGGTTGTTGATCGCTTTTCCAAGATGACAATTCTAGCAACCTGCAAGAAGAACATCACAGCATAATCCACTGCCAAAATATTCTTTGAACAAGTATGGGTACATTTTGGGATCCCACAAACCATTATCTCAGACTGTGACAGTTAGTTCCTCAACAAATTCTGGTCGAGCCTCTGGTCACTGCTAGATACCAAGCTCACCAAATCCACTGCCTTCCACCCCCAGACAGATGGCCAAACTGAGGTCGTCAATTAAATGATCGTACATATCTCATGCATGTACAATTCCAAGCACCCCCACACATGGGATGAGAGTCTTCCCTATCTCCAACATAGCTACAACCGAGCCCTGCATAGCTCAACTGGACACAACCCATTTAAGGTGGGGTTGGGATTCCAACCATTGGGCCCCATGGATGTTGCACTACCCCTAGCGGCCACCTCAACCGACTCGTCCCCTACTCCACTAGAAGCTGGAAAAAGCCACCCAGTTCATTGAGCGGATCCAACACATCCTCCAGCAGGTTCAGGATATCTTACAGAAGTTCAATGCTAAGTACAAGCAGCTCCATGATCAACATCGGGTACCACATAAGTTTCAGGTGGGCAACAAAGTTTGATTGCACTTGCAGAAATAACGACTTACATGGACCCATCGAAAGCTTTGCCCACTCCAGTATGGGCCATACACCATAACCAAGGATGTGGGTGACAATGCTTTTGCACTCAACATTCCCCCTTTCCTTGGCCTGCACCTAGTCTTCAACGTGGCTCTCCTTCGATCATATTTCCCACCATTATTGGACACCTCAGAGATAGCAGAGCAGTTGACACCAACAGAGCTCAACCCTGACTGCATGCAACAAGAATCCAATGATCATATTGTGGACACATAGATCAAGGGCACCCGATCACAAAGGATCCAGCTTTATTGAGTTGTCAAAGCAAGGCAGCTCCTGCACCAAGGCAAGTGGCTCACCCAAGGCCAAATTCAGCGGAAATTTCCTCATCTGATGGGCGAACTCAATGCAATGGAGAGAATTGATTCCTAAGAGGGAAGGATTGATCTATATGGATGTCGGTGGCCTCCCACCTATTCCAAATGGTTCCTTTTGGCAGTGTTCGAGTTTGGCAGTTTTTTTCTAGTTTTCGGGTCCTTGACTTGCGGGGCTGTTTTGAGGCCCTAAACAACATTTTTAGGGTTCGCTATAGTCCAAAATGTGATTTTTAAAGTCGCAGCAAAATATTTAGTCATCGGATAGACCTTTCCAACGGGCTATCATGCACCTAAAAGGGAGATCGTATGCAAAAGTTATGACCCCAGGAAGTTGATGTACTAACTTACCCAAACGAGGCCCACATGACTTTTGGCGCTTCATCTCCTAGGGTTAGGTTTTTGGATGTCTAGGGTTTTTGACATTCCTTTTTATTGTAAAAAGGCCTTAAGAGCCTCATTGTAATCATCTTCTTGCGAATGAGCGTAGCCGTCACATCTCTTCTCAGAGATAAGCCGCCACCATTCCAACAAGCTTGTTTTCCGCTGCATTTTACAATTTCAGCGTATTTCCTTATTGAATAGAAAATCAGTTTTATTGTATCTTTGTTGTTTTGTGTTAAGCATATGTTAATAATATGTATTCATTTCGTTCTGCTCATAAAATCGAGATCAACATGGCTGGTACATGTTTGATTTCCATTGATATATCTTATGATGTATTGTGAGATGCATATTTGTCGGATATCATGGTGCATGCATTTAGCATAAGGATGGGCTACATAGTGGGACATGTAGTTGATGAGTTCATGAGGTGGTCATGTTGTACAACATTTATGAGTCTTGGCTTGATCTATAGTTGAAGCATGATTGGTACACTTTTGGTACATTGTTAGAGGCACTTGCTAACAGTATGATTGGCACATGTTTTATGGTGGATATGGCATACATGTATGAGGACACATCTTGATTGTAGTTCATCTTGTTATGGTATTGGTGCATGGTTGATGCACTTGCTTGGTAAAGATGTTGATACATGTTTAGTGCAATGTTGATGCACTCATAGATGGTATATGTTTGTGGGTGATAGTACTTGGCTAAAGTACATCATTGGTATTACTTGTTTAGCATATACTTTGGTACATGATGTATGGGATGACATAGTTGAGACACTTGATTGATTGAGATACATGATTGTGGCACTTGCTTCATGGTAGAGGAATATCATGCGTGATATGACACTTGTTTGAGGCACATGGTTGGCATATTGGTAGGAACATATGGATGATTCATAGTTGGCACATGTTATTGACATATGGTTGATACACTCCATTGATGATATCTTATGGTATGTTGATGTACATGGGTGTTCTACATGGTTGGCACACAATATGGCACAGGATGTACTTGGTTGATATTTTGTTCATGATTATCTATTCATTGATGATATATCTTTTTCTACATGATGTATGGTATGGCACGAGTTTGATGCATGGAAGGGTCCAAGGATCGTCATAGAAAGTACGGTTGATCTATGTTCCGGTTCAGCAGTAGCATTTGCAGCAGAAGAATATTGCAATGGTAGTATATTGTCCATATTGCAGAGAAGATAGGGGGATAAATACCCATAGTGGGAGTCATTCTTCTTCCCATGATTCCAGGAGGAGATATTTATCAGATGCAAAGATAAATACTTGGAAAAAGAGCCCTATACTTGGAGAAAGAGCATAGAGGCATGAGTGATGGTCACAGGGGGAGCATGAGTGATATATCTTTAGCATTACATTAGAGTGATATCCCTTGTTAAAAAAGGGAGAGATTATTCATAGGAATATCAAAGGAATTAAGGCAGGGGGAGCAGCCCCAAGGAGAGAACTACCTTTTTCCATTGATGTCAAAGGGGGAGAGATAGTGAAATTGATGTGATTGAGATGACTATTGATGAAGATAAATTCCATGTCTACATGTTGCCATCAATGATTGGTGTTGTTATCAATGTTGGTATTGCCATCAATGCCAAAGGGGGAGATTGTTGGATCATGTTGTCATTGATGCCAAAGGATTGATGTCAAAGGAACAATGCCTTTTCATAGTATATTGATTTAATGATTGATGGATCATGTATTGTCCTTGATATCAATGGATTGATGTCAAGTGGAGTCATAGTCATATGATGTCATGCATAGATGAAGATGGATCAATGTGTTGTTATATGATGCATAGTTGGATTGACGTAAAGATGACTCATTATTGTCTTTTAATAATTGTTAGGGAGTACAAATGGATGAACTCCAAAGTGGTCCCCTTATGGTGAAAGCCCTCATGGGAAGACGCTTTGCGGTTGAGTTAACCTAGTAGTATGGTTAGAGAACCCATGCTTAATTATGGAATAAGGACATGAATATCAGTGAATTTGTTAGTGAAACTATCCTAGATGGATAGTGCTTGTCATGCCATTTCCAGTGGTATGTGGAACGTCACATAACTCCTTATGATTTGAGATTTATGGCCTTATGAAGTTGGAGGACCCTCATATGATGGCTAGAAGCCCCAAAAGGTCAAAGAAGTCAAAGTGCTTATAAAGAAGAAATTATTTAAATGATAAAGTGAAGTGATAAATTCAAAGAGGATTATTTAAATTATAAAGTAAATGGAGAACTTTCTAATTATGGAAATTATTTATAAGAGGGTTAACCCTAAAATGAGGAAAGTGGGTTAAGTGGTCAAGTGACTATGTGGACAAAGTGGCCAAGAAGATGCTTCTAAGAAAGCTACTTGGAGAGTATAAATAAGAGGCAAGGGTATCTTGTAAAGACATCTCTTGAGCATAAAAATGAAGATCTATTTTGAGAGAGAGATTCACTGGAGGATATCATGGACACATCAAAGTTTCTGTAAGTCTCAAATCTTGACGGCGAAAGTTTCAGAAGTTCAGAAACCCTAGTTTTTGAAGGAGTACGTGAGAAGCAATGGGCCAGAGCGCATACATATGTGGTCTACAGTGAGGCAGGGCGCGTACACATGCGGGCTGAGCAAGTTCAGAGCGCGTACAATTAGGAAGGACATGGAAAACTAAAGTAAAATGCTTGTGTCAGGTTCCTGAAGTCTGAAGTGAGTTCCAGATCTGCATTCTATGGGCTCAGATCTGCCATAGAAGTTCTGGTATGGTTACATGATTGTTTTGATGGATACTCTTGCTTATTGTATGGTGAATGCTTAAGGAATTCTTGGCATGGTTGTTGTGATATGGTTTATGCTGGTTGATTGATAGAGTGAGCATCACTCTTATGTTTCAAAACTGATATGGTTGCCACAATATAATGGTTTCTTGCACATGATTAAGTAGCATTCATATTTTATGGTTGAGGAGCATGAGTAATTTGTTGGAAAGCATAGATGTGTTGTGATTGGTTATGGTACAGATTGGACAGTGAAAGGCAGAAATAGATGTGACCGAAGGCTGTAGAGGATTTGAGTTTTTCAAGGAGATAAAACCCTAATTGTTCATAAGGAATACGCAGGTTGTAGTACAGACAGGCTGCGTACATACACGAGTTATACTACTGGTAGGGCGCGTACATACGCATGCTGCACTACCGACTGGTTGCATACATGTTGACAGAATGGTATATGTTGAGGATTGATTCCTCTTCTCAGTTGGTGTTGAGTTGTGTAAGTTGAGTCTTGGATTGTAGAGCTGGTGCTCTTGTAGAGTTGTACTCTATTCAGTTGTTGTTGATGACCCAAGGATTCTAGTCCGTAATAAAAAAAAATTGTACATACATCTTGTGTTGTTTGTGTTCCTTATGGTGATGACCTATTGATGATATATGTTCTCGTTACATGTTGTTGATATATGTTCACATTTAACTGGTTAAAAATGACAGTGATAAGTGATGAGTAAATGGTGATTTCTAACTAAGGAGTTTTGTGAAGAGAAGTTGAAAAAGATCCCTACACCGATTCACCCCCCCCCCTCTCAGTGTGGTCGGTGTGTCCAACATCAGTGATTTTTGAAAATAATGATGTTGGATTTATTTTAGAGGAAGAAGCTTGGACTTTGAAGGATCTTGAATGGAAGAAAAGGAAAATCTTGGGCAAGGAGGAGGCTTAGTGAAGACTTAAAAGTAGAGCTCTATGGATAAAGGAAGGTGCAATAATACGAAGTATTTTCATAATTTTACTAACTACATAAAACATATTAACACCATATGGTATATCACTACTTCAATGTGGAAATTTCATGCACTTGAGCAAATAATGCAAAACTAAAATCTCACCTTCTTCCTAGAAGATCTCATGAATCTTCGCCCTATAATTTTATACCTTTGGGGAAATTAGTGTTTTTGCCACTACATACTTCAAAAGGATCTGCTAGGGTTCTACGCATCGAACCAGATGCGCGCCACCTCACTCAGCTTCTGTGGCCATGGAGGTCAAGGGAGGGGAGCCCCAGGCCCCCTCCTACAGTTTTGTTGCCGCTAAGGAGCACGGCTCCTACCACACAAAAATTCCAACCTTTGAACTCCCGGAAGGCATGAAAAAGATTCTCTTGGAGGAAGAGATGTCGAAGGAAAAGCCAATGGACATTGATCCAGCTACAAGCCACATGAAAACTGGTCGCACATGGGAACCAGGCAAATGCATTCCACAAGCCCCAATCGCCCCAAAGTACATTATCAACTCTCCCAGAATAGAGAACCAAAAACAATATCTAAGGGATTTCGCTTTGATAGGAAATTTTTTAGAGCTATGGCCCTCGGAAAAAGATCTCATCAAATGGATCTAGCACTGGTGAAAACCGAAAGGCCACTACAACCTCCAACTTGGATCAAAAGGCTTTTTTACCATCATCCTGCAAAATATGGAAGATAGAAATCGGATCTTTGAAGGAGGACCCTAATTTTAAAACTTGGTCAGCCTCTTCCTCTGTTTCTGGACAGAACAGTTTAGCCCAGAGAAAGAAGACTTCATGCATGCACCAGTATGGTTGAGACTCTACTCGCTCCCACAGGAATCTAGTTGGAAGATATCCTTGCGGGAATCGACAACACCATCGACATCTACATCAAATCTTCGGAAGCAACAAAACAAAGAAGGTACACATCCTATGCTCGTATATGTGTTTATTTGTATATATCCAAACCCCTTCCCAGATCCATCACTCTGGATTACCAGGATGATGAATGGTCCTGAACACTCGACTATGAGCACATCCCCTTCTGCTGCATAAAATGCCATGAGCACAGACATCTCTTTCGTGAATGCCCTTTGAATAATCCCACCAAACCCTCCGCGAAAGACCCCGACAAATCCAAGGACGACTTCATCCCTGTCACGGGAAAGCACAAACATCAAGTCAAAAAGGCACCCCCCGAGGCCCCCCTGGGACCCCCAATCAAGAACTCCTTTGAGGTCCTACAAACCCCAACAAACATACCTTCCTCCTCAACAACACCACGGGCCGACCCTGCTAAATTCCAAAGCACAACAAATCTCGATCATTCAGGCCCAAATCCCTCTCAACCACCACCCTCTGATGCCTCCCTTCCCGCCACACTTGGTCCGAAAATAGGAGATCCAGACATTGATCTGGAAGATCATGAGCTAGAAGGCATTGATATGGCACACTTGGAGAAAGCTTATAGAAAGCAACAATTATACACCATCCCACCAGATCAGTTGCGTAAAGTGCATAAAATCTTTCTTAATTCCTCGGCAGGAGGATCAGCCCGAGCCAACACGAACCTTCGAATTCAAAACGGAACAACAAAGGATCCATGAAAACCTACAAAGGATGAGAAAAAAAGAGGTCGAAAACTGAAACATCAACGAATTCAGGATGTTGGGAACTTCCTCATCAACTCGGATCAGATACAACTGATCTCAGACAGCTTCCCCCCACTTCAACCCCCACCATCCTTGTGAAGACACTATCATGGAATATAAGGGGTCTGAATGCCAAAAATAAACAAGTTATGCTCCGAGAAAGAATCAAGAAAGATCAGCCAGATATTCTCATATTGCAGGAAACAAAATGCGTGGGAGAGGAGGCCTCTTCAACGCTTCAAAAATGTTGGAAGCAAGCCCATCACGTGGAAATCGATGCCAAGGGTGTCGCGGGCGGTCTAGTGATGTTTTGGAATTCATCCACGGTTCTGCTAGATGGATTCTTCACCTCCAAATGGACCATCACTGCATCTTTTCACCTCATTGGCTCGAACAAACTCGGTTACATCACAAATGTCTACGGCCCCACTAAACCAAGTGATAAGGAATCCTTCCTTAGTCACTTGGGTTGGTTAACCGATCACATCAGCCCCCACAGATGGATTCTAGGGGGAGACTTCAACATAATAACAGGCCTGGAGGAAAAAAAGGGGGGCATGCGCACTCTCAGAAATGACAGCGAAAACTTCGGTCGCCTCATAGGATCCCGAAATCTTATCAATGTCAGTACAGATAAGAAAACTTTCACATGGTCCAACAAGCACTCGAGGGCTCAATAGGTCTCCTGTAGACTCAACTGCTTCATCATCCTAGAAGCCGTAATGTTGGATGGACTAGCCTGGAACGCCACGATCATTGACTCTCTGGGTTCAGATCACTGGCCGATCCTCCTCAGTATCAACATAAGTGACACTCGTGGCAGGAAGCCTTTTCACTTTGATAAATTCAGGATGACACACCCAGACTTCCAAGCCAATATTAAGTCATGGTGAAAAGAGGCAGTTATTCATACAGGGACTCCCATGTACAGATTCCAACAGCGACTTAAAAATCTCAAACAACTCTTAAAAGCTTGGAACAAATCTACCTCCGACAACATCTTTCAAGCACAGGACAACCTCAACCAACAAATTCAAAGTCTCCAATAGAAAATCAGATAGCACGGCCTCACAGACTCCCTCAAGCACCAAGAAACACTTTTGAATAACCAGCTGGCTGAAAGAAGGGAGCAGGAGGAAATCCTTTGGAGACAAAAATCTCAAATCCAATGGCTAAAAGAGGGTGAAAGAAATACCAAATTCTTCCATAGATCCATGATCCAGAGGCGCCAATCAAATCACATTACTCACCTAGTCTCAGATCAAGGAACAAAAATTCAACATCACGATGACATTGAAAAAGGAAATGCTCTCCTACTATAAAAACCTTCTCTCAGAACCCCCTGTTGATCGGTCCCACGCAATCAAGACCATCCTCAAGAACATTCCCAAGGAGGTCACCAAATATCAGAATGAAGTCGTAATGAGACCAATAAATCAGGAGGAGGTGGATCAAGCCCTAAGGGATACCCCTATAGGTAGAGCTCCAGGGTCGGACAGATTCACTCCAGATTTCTTCCACCACTACTAGAGCATCATTCGAACAGATGTTTGGGAAATAATCGAGGACTCAAGAAGATCAGGACAAGTCCTCTAGGCCCTCAATGCCACCTTCCTCACACTCATTCCCAAGGAAAACCACACCACTTCCCCCGCACACTTCCGACCCATTTCCCTCTGCAACGTCATCTACAAACTCCTCACGAAGATCATCGCTATTCGTCTCAAACCCATTTTACAGTTCATAATTTCACAGGAACAATCTGAATATGTGGAAGGTAGGCAAATCTTGGATAGTGTCATCTTGGCACACGAAGTAATCCACTCACTCCATTCGACAAAATCCTCAGGTATGCTCCTAAAATTGGATCTCTCAAAAGCCTTCGATAAATTAAGCTGGAGTTACTTAAAATCTACTCTCCTTGCCTTTGGTTTTGAACCCAATTGGATATCCTGGATAATCAATCTCACCTCTTCAGCCTTGTTTTCCATCTTGATCAATGGCGTTCCCTCAAGACCTTTCTCGCCTACCAGAGGCATAAGACAATGGGATCCGCTCTCCCCCTTCCTCTTCATTATCATGGCGAAAGGTCTCAGCCGCACCATCAAAGCATCCATTTCAGATCAATCCCTCTCCGGTCTCACCCCCCATGGATTCTCGACCCCCATCTCACACAGTCAGTTCGTAGATGATCTACTCCTAAGGGGATTTCCCACTGCTAGAGAATCCATCCACATCAAAGCTATCATCACCCTCTTCTGCGAAGCCTCGGGCATGGAGGTGAACCTTTTTAAATCACATGTCTTCTTTTTTAATACACCTCTAGAGATTCAAAACCATCTCATGCTCCTACTGGGTTTCACTTGTAGTACCCTTCCTTCCACCTATCTAGGAATCCCACTCATAGATAATCTATTAAGAAATCTATCCTAGGAGACCCTTCTCTCCAAATTCCGCAAATGTCTTTCGTTGTGGACCTTTTTCTCCATCAATATGTCTGGCCACCTCATCCTCCTTAAGTTTGTACTTCAAGCTCTATCGGTCTACGCCTTCTCAGCCCTGTCAGCTCCGAACTTCATCCTCACTACCCTGAGAAACATACAAAGGAAATTTCTTTGGCAGGGCACTAAAGAAGGTTGCAAAATAACCCTTGTAAGTTGGCAAAAATTCTGCAAACCAAAGAAAGCAGGGGAGCTAGGCCTCAGAAACTCCACCCTTCTCGACAAGGTCCTCAGTGCGAAAATTTGGTGGAAATGGTTAAAGCGACCCCATGACCTATGGGCCCGCTTTTGGAGGAAAAAATATACCACCACAACCTCAGAAAGAGAACTCATCAGATGGAATGGGCAAAGCCCCGGTTCACTCATCTGGAATGCAGCCAGAAACAACAGGGGACTCATTACAGACAATTCTTTCTGGGAACTGCAAAGTGGAACTTCAGCACTCTTCTGGAGTGATTCTTGGAAACAACTCCCAGCCCTACAAACAGATCTGATAATGAGCACCCTCATCACCCACACGAAAGAAGCAAGCCTTTTTAAAGTAGCAGATTATTGGAACCAAACACAACATGGTGACATCTGGCACACCTGGAAAAACACCCACGAGGCCTAGAACATCCCCAACGAAATAAACATCCAACCATTGTTGGTTCATCTAGACGCAAGGAAAATTCTAAACCAAAAGGGGAACGACATCCTCAAATGGGAACATACTTCCACATGCACTTTCAACATTCAGGAGGTCTACCATCTCAAAGTGAGCCATTGTTCACTACCAACAGAGCAAGTCTGGAAAAAAATTTGGGAAACAAAGTCTTGGCCAAAAATCAACACTTTCCTCTGGATAATCGCCCACAACAACATCCTCACATGGGATAACTTAAGGAAGAGGGGATTCATTGGCCCTTCTCAGTGTCAGCTATGTGGTTCAGATGAAGAAACGCAAAATCACCTCCTAAATCTATGCTCCTATAGTTTGGATATTTTGGATCACGACGCTAGCCTCATGAGAACCACGGACATAAATTGTATAGGCATACGAAAAACTTTAGCAGGATGGCATGCCTCAATCTTTCAATCCCCTATCCTCAATAAAATATGGCAACTCTTACCAGGCTTCATCCTCTAGCAAATCTGGAAGGAAAGGAATCATCGTATCTTTAAATCAGCCACCAAAAACTGGCAGGAGGTTTGAGCCATTATTCATTCCAACATCAGAGAAACACTCCTTCTCCACCCCTGGACTGACCAGGACTGGAATTTCCCAGCAAATGAGCGCAGCATCCTCGATGGTTGGCAACTCATTTACACTCCATGCCATCCTGCCTAGACAACAAAGTGCACCGCAAGCCCAGCCCCACAAAATGGGTGATGCCAGAAACAGGGTATTACAAACTGAATTTTGATGGAGCTTCCAAAGGAAACCTAGGACCGATAGGCTATGGAGCATTCATTTGCAACACCAAAGGAGAAATCCTCCACATTGTAGCGGGAAACCTGGGGCACAACACCAACAATGCATCGGAAATCTGGGGACTCCTTAGAGGTCTTCAAGCAACTATTGATCATGAGTTCTTCCCCATTATTGCTGAAGGAGATTCGCAAATTGTCATCCATCTCCTCGGTCATCTCCTACATAGGGCAGACCCAGAAAAAATATCCCCTAGTTGGAGACTTATGAATGGACTCTTCAGAATCAAATCCATTATTCAGCCTAATTGGGTAATCTTACCTTCCCACGTCAGAAGATCAACTCACCAGGTGGTTGTTAGAAAAACAGGACCGTGGAGCAATAAAATAAAACAAATGTGGAAACAAAACACAGAAGATACACAATGCAATAGAGACACAGATTTACATGGTTCACCCAGTGTGGGCTACGTCCACCAGAGAAATTGCCAGGTCCTTCCTTTAATATTATCCAACAAATGAAGGGATACAACCTACAACAAACCTGTTGTAACTTTCTCTTCTTTCTCTCATAGTCTCTCGTCTCAGAATGCAATACTCGCAATAATGCATAGCCTCAATACATTTCCCTCATAACAGAGGGTTTCCTTCTAGGGAAAAAAAACCTAACATAATTTCTATCGTTAGATCTGCGACCTTATAATGAACGGTCCAGATTTACAATAAAATTACAATATACTTTTACAAGGCAATTTTTCCTTCGAGGGCTTCACCCCCGGACCTTGCAGAGGGGGTACCCCCCCTTTGCACTCCCACACGTGGAAGAGTGTACATACTTTGGGGTGTAAAGTCTTCATGGGGTATAAACACGGCTGAAAGCAAGGACCTATGAATCAGGAAGATAATCAGGCTCCACAACCAACAGTGGCCAATTGTTTAGCAAATCATGGTGTTGATCTGAAGGAAGGGGACTTTTCATGCTCACCCTCCTCCACATCCTTTCATCCCCTAATGATAGCTTGTAGAGAAATAGCTAGCACCAAAGACCGACCCTAGTATGGGGTGTTTCGTGGTGATATGAATGGACAAGCCATGAAGAGGCCACCTGGCCAGACCGACAGTCAATTGGTGTATGATGGAGTCCCTCCCCCCAGCATATCACCTCAGCATTCAAGCTCCAACGCCACCACCCTCCCTCGCATGTTAGATGGACGTCCCTCGCACGAGCCTGACGACCTGCATGTCTCATCATAGGCCACCTTCATTCCAACGTTATCGCGCCCCAACCTCCACGTTCAAGAGCATTCTCGCTCCCTCGAACCTCAGAGCTCTCCCTCTCCATCTCTGGAGCTCCCTGGTCACTCGGCTCTGTGCCCACCACCCCGAGATAG
>SNQJ01S0185205.1:0-18762 GCA_010110895.2 Picea sitchensis | reverse complement strand
TAATTAGGTGGTAGATCCTACCTCTACATGGATTCCCTAGGTATATCCTTTACTGCATTTTGGCGTCCATGTTGCGAGTTTTATTCTTAGGCTTGGGATTCCTTTTTAGTCCCGCCATGATTACGTATTGAAGCCTCATTCTTCTTTCTAGTCATCATTCTTGGACTTACCCACAGGACTCCCTAAAGAGCATGGTTTGTTGTATTTCAAGATCGCTTAAATTTTGAAGACAACATCCAATGAGAGTTCATTTATTCTTTTCGATCTCATATGGATTACTTGAGAAAAGAATCCCCCCTGGAGTCTTCTTTAAGCCATTTTCAGACTCTCTAAAAATGAAAATATTTCTAAGCGATCTTGTTGCCCTTCACGCTCGCCAAAATCAAATTTGAAGGAACATCTATCTGGCAGTAGTTTACCCCCTTTTCGGTCTGAACGACTAATTTTATGAATAAAACTATGCCCTAGGAACTTTGGTTCACTAGGAGAGTATTATCAGGGATAAGTTTAACCCCTTTTTAGGCCTGAGGGACTAAATTTTTTAAAAAGGAACATTCTCTTTGGTTTTGGTTTTGGTTTATCTCTTTATCATGCCTTGGAGATTATTTACAAAAAAGGAACTTCCTCGAAGTCCATAGTTAATCTCTTTTTAGACTCCCTAAATATGAAAAGATTGTCGAGTGACCTTGTTCCTTTCACACTCGTTAATTGGTCCAGAAAGAACATCTATCTGGCATAGGTTTAACCCTTTTTCCAGCATATAGATTATCCAGGAAGAAGGTACGCCTCGGGATACTTGTCTCGTCAGGAGAATTCTCCTAAGTTATATTTTATAGTTTTTCGAGCTAAGGAGACTAAACTTAGAAAAAGGTTGTGAGTCCATAGTTAAGCTCTTTTTAGACTCCTTAAAATTGAAAAGATCATTGGGTGATCTTGTCTCAATCACACTCGTTAAAATGGTTTTGAAGAGACGTCCTTTTGGTATAAGGTTAACCCTTTTTCTAACCGATTTGACTAGTTGCGAAAAAGGAACTCCCTGGAGTCTTCTTTTAGCATTTTTTCAAACTCTCTAAAACATGAAAAAAACATCGAGCTTACCTTCTTTGGGCTCATAAAACTTCACATGGAATGAGTCTTGTTGTTTCATACTCGATCACATCGCATGTCTCATCCTTGCGTCTTTGGCCTAATGTCAGCTCCATGTTGCTCTCAACTAAACCTTCAAAAGCATTCATTAAATGCAAGCCTTGCAACACCTTTTTCCCTTGTGATCTGGCACCCTGACCCATGGAGGAATTTTCCCTGAGTGTCCTTAGCTTGCACATATCTCCTTGCCCTGAGAATCAGTGTGTTCCATGCACTTGGAACCAATTTGCTTGCTCAAGACACTTTTTCCTCCTTTGTAACATAGAATTTTTTTATTCTTTTTCAAGCACATTAAAAATTCGAAAAACATAAAAAAAATCAAATATTCCAAAAAGAGGGGATGGGATATACATTATCTTTTATTCGGCACCAATATACTCACCCTTGGATAAAGCACATCATTATGTTTGTTCACCAAGCATTGGGATCTTGTATGACCTTAGGAAGTTGTTCTCGCTACATAGAGTTTTGTCATCCTCCGTTTGGTTGCTCTTCCAAACATATGGAGAGTTTTTGGTGCCTCCTGTATCACAGACTTATTTCAATATTACGTTGCCTGAGTCTCATAATTTTGCGTTCTTTTTTCCAAGGGAAATTGTATCCAACCTGAGTCATCCATTCTACAATTTGTCTCTTTCCTTTCACGAGTCGTCCATCCCGAGAGTCTAGTCAAGTTCAGATTCAAAATCGATAAAGTTTTGTGCCTGATGATCAAGATCCTTCAGTGTCTCCCCGACGTCTTGTCAAAGGACCTCAGAGTAGTGAGTCTTACACTCCTATTGTACTCCTACCTGATTTTTGAAGATCTTGAAGTTGTTGCTCGAGTTATGAAGCTCCTCATCTTCAGCCATAGGCATTGATGCTTCTTGAAGATGCATATTATATTGTACTTAAATATCATCAAATGATTTTGATGTAGATCCATTGTGTATTTCTTGTGGCTACACTTTATATGGACATTTATATGACATGGATCTGCAGTGTACTTGATTGGAAGCCATGATTAGTTCATCTCGAGCATGGGTATGCCCGCCTTGGAGAGATTATTATTATTATACAAATGGTGCGCTCCCAAACTCTGGTCCCGGGCTCACTTGACTCTGTGCCTTCCCAATGGTAAATATATTGTAATGTATTTCGACCATCAGTTGTTCTTCTAACCTCACACATTAGGGGGCATCTTTTATAGTCTAAAATTCCCTACCTATGCATACATGGCATTGTGCCTTTCCACTTACACAATTTGTCAATTTCCTATTGAGGATCCTTCTTAAAAAACCATTTTTTGGAACATGTATACGCTCTGTTGAACTAATGCCCACGTACACACGCTAGTTGCATACTAGACAACTCACATACATACGCAAGTTGCATACTAGACAGCCTGCGTTTACCTACAAAAGTTGCAAAAAATATATAATTTCAAGGAATTCGACTGAGTTTATGTGCTATCGAGGTTTTCCCAACCATTTTACCCATTGTAGCCCATCCCCAAACCGAATAACCATATTTTTATCATATAAAAAGAGGTCTTGGGGTCTCATTTACAGCAACAAGCAACAGAACAAAGAAACTCTACCAAAATCCCTTCCCCTTCTAGCCCAAGCTTTGCAGCCCTCTCTGATATTTGGCCTCAACATTCCCCCTCCATCCCTTTCTCCTTATACAACCCTTTCCCTTTTCCAAAAATATCAATTGGTTGTGAGAGGAAAATATAGGAATGATGCACTTGGAGCAGCAATAAGAGGAGCCTAGACCTGGTTCGCAAAGCGTTTGCCAATAACAAAGTTGCAATCTTTCTGATCTTTGTATTGAATAAAAGAGTTCTTTCCTATCGCAATTCATTGTGTCTTGATGTCTTTATTGATTAATGCATCTATGCTTATATCTGAATATTGAAAGTAACTGGTAGAGATTGTATATTTGTAGCATTGTTTTCCTAAGTGTTCTTGCAGGTTAGCTTTGGGAGGAGACCCATAATCTAGGAAGAGCTACAAAGACGAAGGATATATACACTGGAAATCAGGACCAAAGGTACACCTACCGATCTTCCTTCCTCTCTCTTTTCTTTCAGTTCAGATATTTTTGGGATAGATTAGGAATAGAATTGTCTTTTAAGGGAAGTTAGTGCTCTTCATGTACCTCGACCCAATATAGTAATAGGGGGATTTTCCCCGCTATCACCTCTTACAAATAAATCATGTGTACTATGACTATCCATGTTTTTCTGCCTCATCTCTTCTAATAACAAAGATGAAACTACATCCTCATCATTCAATGTAGATTGAGTGGTACTACCAATTTCTACAACTAGATTATCTCAGGAGTCTAACAAAGAACATAACAAAGTAATATACTTATATTCTTCTACAAGCGTAATATTAACATATCCAAGTTGACTTACCAAAGTATTGAAGGAATCTATATGCTCTGTCATAGAATCTCTATATTCCCTCCAAAGATGATACAACTTCTTTCAAATAAACAACTTCTTTACAAAAGGACTTTGAATGATAAAAATTCTCCAAATTTTCCCATAGTTCCTTAGCTACATATTCTCCTGACACATTCAACAACATTGAATCATCCAGGTAGAGACGAATTGTACTCCTTTATGTTCTATCCAACTCTCCCAATATTCTTGCGATGTACTAGTAGTTTGTGTACCAGTAGATGGTGTACCAGTTGGTCGTGTACCAAGATCCACATCGATCCATTGTTCTTTGTCTACAAGAAGGTCCTCCATCTTTATATTCCATAGATCAAAGTTTTTACCATTGAGCTTCTCAATCTCGATTCTAGATTTGCCCATCATTTTCTTTCAATACATGGATCGGCATTGCAAAGATCCCACTAAACCCAAGTTTATCATAGACCCAAGATAAACTTGATCTATCAAGACCAAGCCAAACCCTCCACAATAAAGGTGTCCCTCTAAAGACAAAAACGTGCCCTGATACCACATGTAAGTTTTAAATCTATGAAGTAAATCAATGCATACAAATTATAAGAAAAACAGAAATTAATCAATGGCTCACACATATAATACACAAAGATTTACAATGGAAACCTTTAATCGAGAGAAAACCAGCCTTCCTCAGTATCACACCTCTCAACTCTTCATTGTATTAATTTCACCATTCGTAATACAATATATAGGTATTTCATAGCTACCAAAATCCTAATCCATTAATCCAAAATTAATCTGGGATTATCAAACGCGGTTGTCAAATCTGATGTGAACCCACACACACATGGAAAGAATATAACACCTACCCAACAATAAAGCCTTCAACTAAACTTCTTCTTTAGGAATCAATGATGAATGTAAGTCGACTCTTACCACTTAAAAAAACTTTGCTATAACAACAATTCTCCAATGCCATTTGACAAATCTTTTGATCAAAAATTATAATACTTTGGTGGTTATACACCCATTTGACCTTAATGTAAAAACTTTCTTCTTTGTTTGTGCCAACAACTATGCAACTTAATTTTAATTATTTTAATGAACAATTTTAAAGATATAAAGGAAATCATAGTGCATGGGTACTGCTTTGTTTTAAAATAATACATCCATTTCATTAGTCACATGCACCATTGTTATTCTTTTCATTTCATCAATTGAATCGACGAATCTTTCATTTGCCAGCAAGTTCTTTGATACACCCCCGCGCGTTGTGAGAACCGAGTGTTCTTCTACTTTCCCTTCGTTCATTGGCCTCAACAATTTATCCCATCCTTGGAAAATCTCTGCAACCCTTCTCTAGTGCTCATGGCGGCCATGGTGCTCGCTCCCACTCAGAACATACTACATATAAATATTGTTCTTGTGGTGGTCGTGTGTCTGGCACATGCGCACTGGTGCCTAGTGCCCGACACATGTGAACTGGTGGAGACTTACAACATACGAGAGGAATAAAACATCTCCTCCCTATTTACAACCACTCATCTCTTGGATTTTAATTGCATGGACACACATGAATGAAATGCACATGGTTCAAGCCCAACTTTGTTATTTATGATTGTCTAGGTCGTAGATTTGGTGAGCACTCATCTTTTGTTGAGGTAGACTCACAGAAGAGACTCAATCTACTACCTCGTTTCGCAATACACATGGTGGAATGTTAATCTCATAGTTTGATCATTGTGCCCATATAGGTCATTGTTTTGATTCCTTTCCCTGGGAATAAAGTTGCATGTGGGGCGTTCTTCTATGCATTAGTGCCTGAGAAGACAATGTTGTTGGTTGTGAATATCTACGGTTCAATTCCTCTACAAGACAAATCTAGTTGCATGTGGTTTCTCTACGATCTTCTCAATGATATATGTGGTTTATCCTTCTAGAATATGTATGGGGTCCCTTAGAACGGTTCCAAACTCTGTTGAAATATTGTAACTGCAAAGAGTATTCTATTTATTATTGAGTCATTATTAATTAGATCAATCCCCTTTTGTGGATTGATCATGTCGGGCATTGTAATTCACCAAATCCCCTTTTGTGGATTGGTCAAACCCTAAATATATTATGCAAATTGAGAAGTCGGGCCCCAGGCCTAATTAAAGTGGTTTTAACCACTAAGAAGACAAGTCGGCCCTGCCTAGTGAAGAGACACCTTTCCAGCGCCTTCCAGCTTGTATAAATAAAGTAAGTCGGTGCCTCATTATCGCACTCACTCATTCACTCATCAAGTGCACAAGTTTGGTAGCTGCAGTTGGGAGAAGAAGGAAGAGAGAGGGGCATTGCTCAGTGTTGGATATTCTATAGTGTTTTGGTTTATTGTTGTGGCATTGTATTGCCTATCTATATTAAGGAAGCTTTTGTTGGGTTTTCTCCCCCAAGAGGGTTTCCCAGGATAAATGTTGTGTATCTTGTGATTATGTTTCTCTCAGTGATCCTACCTATGTTATTGTTATCTAGTAAATTAAAAAGAAACCTAATAATAGCTCAAAAATTAACATGGTATCAGAGCTACGCTGAAGAGAGCATCTTTCACTGAATAAAGAAAAACGCCATTAGGGCTTTTGTTGGAGAGGAATTTTTTTCCTAAAAACCATCTAGAAAAGTGTGCCCTATCCTAGTGAATCTGTTGGCAACTTGAGCGCACCTTTTCAATGGACAGAGCCTCCGGAAAGTCAAACCCTAGTTTTTTACTGGTACCAGAAAACTAGAAAAAACAAGGAACCGGAACTAGTACCAAAAGCACGAGTCCACATTTCCGTAGGTCAAGTTTCAAGGGGGAAAACTTGAAATTTTTGAAATCTAACAGCTCCAGCAAACTCCCCTCAGCCCAATGCATATAGTCCCTGGATTAGAATTTCAAAATTTGAAGGTTGAAAAATTAGGGTTTCCTCGTAAAACCCTAAGTTGCAGTTGCAGTTGTAGTTTCAGAATCAGTTGCAATACCAATTGCAGTTGTAGTATCAGTTGAAGTATCAGTTGCAGTCACCCTTGAAGTTTTTAAGAGTTGGTAATTGTTATTGTTGCTACCAGATGGTGCCACTACCTGCAAATACTATGAGAGGTATGTATTCACATATGTTTAAATTGTTAAGATTTAAAGGGTATTTACAGGAGAAGGGATTTATTGCCATAGATCTAGAAGGATCTTGTTAAGCTTTAAAGGGTATTTACAGGAGTAGTGATCTCTTTCCATAGATCTAAAAGGATCTCAAGATTCAACATTCGAGGAATAATGCAACCCGTGCTTGATTATTCTATATGCATCTATTTAAAGACATTATTTGATCTAGGTTGCATGTTGAAGCTATGACCATCATACTAACCTTATCAAAATTAAATTCAAGGTATTAGATTGATTAAAGTTGAGATCATAGAATTTATTCTAACTCCAATCTTTTCTCAAGATAGCATATTGTCTTAGGTACAAAAGACAGTTGAAGAAACCACTTCATCTTGAGTAAGGGAGACTTGGAAGAAAAGCAACTCATTCTTGAGATCAAGACTCCAGGTTCAAGGTTTGATTAAATTGTTGATAAAATTCAAAGTTACACGCGACACATTGATAACTACCCTTTACAAGTAAACACTATAGTTGAGGTAGCAAGTATTTGAAAAGTATTATACCTGGTAGCATGCTGTGAGCACATTGAGATAAATGCTTACCGTAATCATTTACCGTGATACAACTAACATCTCCTCTAGGAGAAACTTCTTGTGTTGGTTCCGTGTTACCTTGAGGAATGACCAACACTAGAAGAGTGTTGATCTCATTTCAGATTGCATTCTTATTTTTGATCTTTGTTTAAGAAAGGTCACAAGTGATAGCTCTAAAGGAGATATTGTGACGATTATTCATGCTATTCTCATCTCATGGTGTATGATTTATGGTACATGGTTGATGCATGAGAGGATACATGGTTGATGTAATTTGGTATAGCATGGTTGATGTACTTGGTGTGTTACATGGTTGATGGTGTATGGTACAGGTTTACGCATTAGATGGTACATGGTTGATACATGGTATGGTACGTATTGGTGCATGGTTGATACAACAGATAGGTGTTAGTGGCCAGTTGATGCAACGCATTTGGTACATGCTGATATGCATGGTTGGCGCAGGCTGATGCACATTGGTATGGCACCAAATTGGTGACAATGACAAAGTTGGTGACAAAGTATTAGGTTAGGACACGTTGACAAGCGCTATGCTGATTGTTGTTGAAATATTGTAACCGCAGAAAGAGTATTCTATTTATTATTGATGTATTATTCATTAGATCAATCCCATTTTGTGGATTGATCATGCTTGGCATTGTAATTGACCAACCCCTTCCCGTGATTGGTCAAACCCTAATTGTAATATGAAAATGAGAAGTCAATCTCCGTAATAAATTAAGGTGGTTCTAACCACCCGTAAAGACAAGTCGACCGCTAGTAAAAAGACACTTCCTTTCAACACATGCCAGATTGTATAAATAAAGAGGTCGGGCTATCTTCATTTGTTCACTCACCACTTGATCATCAGGAGCTAAAGTTTGAGCTGCAGCTTGGAGAAGAAGGAAGAGAGAGAGAGGTGCATTACTTGGGAGGACTTTCTATAGTGTTTGGATCATTCTATTGGCATTGTATTACATCTATATTAAGGAAGTTTTGTCGGATTTTCTCCCCCATGAGGTTTCCCATGATAAATGATGCGTCTCTTGCGATTGTGTTTTTCTCAAATAGATCCCATTCTATTCTATGGTTATCTAGTAGATTGAAAAAGAAACCTAATAATAATAGTTTAAACTCTAACATGGTATCGAATAAGCCGAATATAATCTTTCAAAAGAAGAAGAAAAATGTCACTATTGTCGTATTACATGAAATTTAGGGTTTTTATTGAAGAGGAATTAGCCCAAAGCCATCTAGAAAAGTGTGCCCTTAGGCTCAAAGAACTCTTTACACCTTCAACACACCTTTCGCTATTAGATCTCCGGTGTGAAACCTTAGCTGCTAACAAAGACCAAAAGCACTTAAAACTAGAAGTATCGTGGAACCAAAGTACCGTAAAACCAAAAGAACCGTAAAAACTAGAAGCACTTCACCGTAAACTGCTGGTCAAGTTTGAAGGGGAAAGTTGGATTTTTTGAAATTCAAACACACTAGGCTACTCGCTTCAGGCCAAGTGCACCTCCTTGTAAGTTAAAAATTCAATTTTGAGCACTTTTATCTTTGACCATTTTTTTCCTAACTCCGTGCAAAAGATGTCTGATAGCACCAAGCTTGTTGACAAGCTAGGAACGGTGGAAAACTTTTGTGCCTGGAAGTATAGAATTGACTCATTCTTGAAGAGAATGCATTATCGAGCAAGATTCATTAAAGAATATGTACCACAACCGATGCCGCAAAATTTAAAGCAAAAACACCAAAAGGACACACTAGGGCCAAAAGAATCATTGCGACTCTATCAAAGATCACTTGATTCTTAAAGTGCGTCTTAAAAGAACACTCCAAAATAGATGTTTAATGCCCTAACCAGATTATATACCCTAAGGAAAGTAAACATAAATCAGAAAATGAATCTAAAAAATCAACTCAAGAATACAAGGATGCGAAAGGAGAAACAATCCAGGAATATTTCCCCGTAATATCACAATTCAAAGAATAGCTAGAAGCTAATGGAGATACCATAGAAGAATATGAACTCATAATGATCACTCTTATCGGTCTCTCACGTTATCTTGGGATGCATTCATCCAAACCATTTACAGCCGTAAAGGAGAAACTACAATTTGACAGCCTTTGGGAAGAATGTATTCAAGAAGAATCAAGAGCAGCTAACCGAGAAGCTTTGCTACCAAGAGATGAAGATCAAGCCCTAACTACCATTGACTAAAGGAGGAAGAAAGAAGTCTTATTGTGAAAAAGAAACTCATAAGGAGTCCACCCCCAAAACAAATTATACATAAAGAATCTCAACCAAGGAGATTCCAAAAGTTTCAAAAAGGACAAAGAAGAGAAAATATTTCTCATCCTACCAATGTTACCATTGTGATAAGATGTGACATATTTCTAAGAATTGTCCTTCCATAAGGGAAGAATACAAGATAATAAATAACAAAAGATACCATGCCTATGCATTTGAATATGAAGAGCCACCCACAAAGATGATAAAGAACAAATTGAAGACTACGTCTTAATCTATGCCCTCTCGGGATCAATGCCACCTGGTGAGGACACTTGACTCATAGATAGTGATGTTTTCGAAAGCACATGACAGTCAAAGAGACATTCTCTTGCTTTCAAAAAAGAAGTTTTCTCATAGTTACACTTGAGATGATTATCAATACCCAATCAAGGGAGTAGGAGAATCAAATTACCAGCTTAATTCATGGACTCCAATGAAGATGAACGATGTACCATATGTACCAGTTTGGATTAAAGAATCCATCTCCATCTCGCCTTTTAGAAAAGAAAGGCTTCAAAGCTGCCTTCATAGATGGAGAAGTTCTTTATGTGGGCCAAATGGAAAACCATGGAAGAAGCAATTGTTAGTGGAAAGAAGGTGGCTTGTATGGTTAAAGGGTCACCGGAATCACCATAACCCACCTATTGAGAGAATCCATAAACTTTGGCATATAAGATTAGCCCACATCAACTACAAGGCATTACCTTATGTAAGAAAGGAAGGCGTACTACGTGTTCACCGTAACCCGGGTTGACCATGAAGGTGTGTGCAATGACGTGCACAAGGAAAGAACATCAAGAACCCTTTCCGAAGAGAGACGCTAGGCAAGAAGAATGAGTCTTAGAGACCATTCACTCCATGTGTGGTCCAATGCCATCATCCTCCATCGGTATGTATACCATGTACTTTTATTGATGACTATCTCGTGAAAACATGGGTTTACTTTTAAAACAAAGATGAAGGTTCAAGATCTCAAGGAATTCAAAGCCTTGATAGAGAATCTTTCCCGAAGAAAGATCAAGATACTGTGTTAGATAATGGAGGAGAATACACTCAAAAAGAGTTTGCAAACTTTCAAAGATGTCGGATCAAGAGGGAGTTCACCACTCCCTACAACTCTCAACAAAATGGTGTGTAGCGGAAAGGAAGAAGGAACTATAATGGAAGCAAGGAAGACCATGATCCATGATCAAGATCTTCAATGTACTTCTGGGCGTAATAGCAAAAGCAGATATGTACAAAAAACGTATTTTCCCATAGTGCAACCTAGGGTTCAAGACCCTCAAGAAATGTTCTCCCAAAGAAACCGTAAGTGGTTACATCTCAAAATATTTGGCTACCCAAGTATTTGTACACATTCTTAAAGAGAAGAGAACCAAGTTGGACCCTTTAGGAAAGAAGGGAATATTTGTTGATATTGTGAGGTCTCCAAGGCCTTCTCGTAATTTACATACCAAGTTACCATCAATTGAGATCGCCAGAGATGTAACCTTGATGAAGATGCGGCACTCAAGAAATCAAAGAGATGTCATCTTTTGAAGAATATATGAAGAAGAACATGTAACTCCCAAAGTTGCGTAACCGCTGAGAGAAGTCACAACTTCCCGATGAGGAGCTTCCGTGAAGATCGCGGGATACGATAGATCTAAAGAACCCTCCCCATATGACGATCTCACAAGAGAAAGCCATCTCGGGCAAGGGAACTTATTCAATATGGAGAAGTATGGTGCCCCGTATGAACCACCCGAGACAGGTGAAGAAAACCAAAGCCATTCTCCAATATATATGGCTTTGATGTGTGATTTTTTAGAGAATGAGCCTACTTGCTTTGAAAAGTTGTTCGAAGAAAGAATGGGCGTGATGCCATGATGAAAGAATACCTCAATCCATCATAAAGAATGATGTATGGGAAATAGTTCTCTAATCGAAGAGCAAGGATGTGGTATCTTCCAATGGCTTTTCAAAAATAAAACATGTTGTTGATGGAAGTATTGAGAAGCCATAAAGCAAAGTTCGTTGCTCGTGGATTTTCTCAAAAGGAAGGTGGCATTGATTATGAAGAGACATTTTCTCATGTATCCAAATACACTTCAATCAAAACAATCATATCTCTTGCATCTAAGATGAAGTGAAAATTACACCAGATGGGATTTGAAAATCTGCCTTTTTTGAATGGTGCCATTGAAGAAGAAGTGTATATAGAACAACCTCAAGGATTTGAAGTTGAAGACAGGAAGACTCACGTCTGCAAGTTGAAGAAGGCTCTGTACGGATTGAAGCAAGCTCCTAGAGCTTGGTATGGAAGGATTGACAGTTTTCTGACGAGCTTGGGCTTTACCAAGAGTAAAGTTGATTATAACCTTTACTTCAAGGTTATGAATGATGAGTCGGTTATATTGTTGTTGTATGTGGATGACTTATTATTAACTGGAGAATAAAAGCTCATCACCGAATGTAAGAAGAAGCTCGTTGCAAAATTTGAGATGAAAGACCTTGGCCTAATGCACTATTTCTTAGGTCTTGAGGTATGGCAGAGCCCAAAGAGGGTCTTCCTTAACTAAGGGAAGTATGCAGTTGAAATACTGAAGAGATTTGATATGTTGGAGTGCAAGTCCATGAATACACCCATGGAAACAAAGTTGAAGCTCTTGGTTGACTCTTCGTCGAAATTGATTGATGCTACGCTATATAGACATATCATTGGATCGTTGATGTATATGACAAACACCAGGCCAGATATATGTTTTTCTATGAGCAACTTGAGTCAGTTTCTAGTAGAACCCAGACATGTTCACCTAGTTGCTACAAAACATGTGATGAGGTACCTTAAGGGTACATTAGATTGTGGTCTCAGTTATAATGGAGATCATGACTTCAGACTAAGTGGTTATACTGATTCAAATTGTGCTGGAAGTGTCTCTCACAAAGAGAGCACTTCAGGATGTTGTTTCTATTGGCGTCAGAAGTCACTCCTGGATTGCGATAGGAGCAGAGCCCAACGCCCATCAGTTTTATGTCACAAAAGTTTAATGGATGATCAAATGGTTAGAGACCCAGGACGGAATCACTCTATCTCAGGGACCAGGTATGGTATGTAAAGAACAAAGGAGTTCTTGATCTAACTTCAGTCAGTGGTTTGATTGTAAAATGAGCAAGTGGAAGGTGAGAGGAGTGAGAAAAACTACCTCGGGCAACAGGCCTTTTAGCGGTTTGCGGAAGAAAAACTCTAAATGCAAGATCCTCTTCGTTCAGAGTTTCGAGTAACTGAAGGGGTGACTTGACTGGATCCTCCAATTCCAAGTCATTCAGCATTGAGAAAATCACAAGACCGATTAGAGACAATGCAGCTGTTACAGTGATCCAACCTACTTCATCCTATAACAGCTACAACTCGACTGGATCCTCCAATTCCGACTTGTTCTAATACAATATGAACAAAGACATGGAAAGAAGCTGACATTCATAAGGCAAGAAGTCTCAGATGTTAATATATAACCAGAATAACCAGTGCTCTGTTAAAGATTTTACAATCGGGAGCCTTGCTCAACCATCGATCCCTAACAAAATACAAAAACTAAGTCTATATACTCAGAAAAATTCGCCTAACAGAGGCGTGCTCGGACCTCCAAGGCGTGGCGTCCCTTCAATCAAACTCGAATGGATATTATTCGTCAGACGCCACCTTAACTGCGCATGGCTCCTGCAAGGGGGGTAGTTGAACCATTGAGTGTTGAGTTAGCATGTGCAGACCTCTCTGGTTAGTCGAGGACTCGGCATGGCTTCTCTGGAAAAAATTGGCACACAGGACCGTCTCGGGCAAACTGCTTGCCAGATCCTCCATACCTTACACTTAATGAGTGAGGAGAGGTTTCAACCACCCCCTCCCACCTTCATTTACTCCCAGCAAGAACCAGGATTGAGACCGAATCAGATGGCACCTGGAGATCGTGACGATCCCTTCTGTGACTAAACTCAACGCTTTTGGCCCCTCTTGCACAGCTCTTTCTATTTCCCAAGTGATCACAGGCCGTGACCCTGCGCTTATCCTCAAAGGCGCTTTCGACGTTTCGGGGTTCGTGGATAGGAAGGAGTTGATCCTTGCTCTTCAAAGTCGCGATGAGCGAAATGTCGAGATGGATTAATTGGGCGCCACGCGTCCCTCTCTAATCTGACGGTCCTGAACTCATTCAGCGATACTATGGGCCCGGGTCCTGGACGCTCTCGGCACTTCGCGTCTCGGGGATATGAAGGAGTTGCTCCTTGTGCTTCGAAGTCGCGATGGGCGAAAAGGCGAGCAGCCTAATCACGCACCATGTGTCCCTTTTGGATGGATGGCTGAGACTACTCCGTGATACTGCGGGCCAGACTCTGGGCGCTTTCGGCGCTTCGGGGTTCGGGGTTTTGAGATGTGAGATGACGAGGAACTTTTACCCTTCAAACTCTCGAATACCGATATGCCGATGTGACTAGATCTTGCGCCACGCGTCACTGGAACGGACGGCCCAGATTTTGTCTTGAAATATAGGTGTTATCTCTGGTGTTATATCTCGGGTAACTTGGTAGCCACGAAATCCCGACGACCGTCGATCAGCTCTATAGATGGATCTCGGCCACTGACAACAAAACTTCGCCCGCCTGCTTGACTTGTAACTTGAAATGAGATTTTTTCGTGCTGCGCTTGGGCGCTTCTCATGCAACCTGCAGACCTGGGTACTTTTGTACCCAAGACAAAAATTGTTGCTAACAGTTTCAGTATGGGGTCAGCCATGATCTCATGGAAGAGTAGGAAGCAATCAAGCATTGCTCTGAGCACGACAAAAGCATAATACATTGCTGCATGTTCTTCCAGTTGTGAATCCATATGGCTTCGGAAGTTGTTGAAAGGTCTATTCGATCTAGAGATGGAAGCAACCATGATCCTATGTGATAACCAGAGCTACATAAAGATGACAGATAACCCTATGTTCCATGACAAGTCAAAACACATAGAGCTTTGATATCATTACATCTGTGATATGGTGCAGAAAGGATCCATAAAGCTCCAATATGTTAGCACGGATGAACAAGTTGTTGATGTGTTGACCAAGCCTCTATCTCGTGTAAAGTTTGAACACTTTCAAGATAATCTTGGTATAGTCTGAAAGGACCTCCCTCAAAAGGGGGAGTAGTGTTGTGTTTCCAGCCTTGTGTTGCGATGTCAGCTTCACGTTGACGATGTGTCAGCCTCGTGTTATGATGATGAGTGCCAGCCTCGTGCTGTGATGATGTACCAGCCTCATGTTGTGATGATGAGTGCCAGCCTCGTGCTATGATGATGATGTGTCAGCCTTGTGTTGTGATGATGTGTCAGCCTCGTGTTGTGATGATGATGTGCCAGCCTCGTGTTGTGATGATGTGTGGCAGCCTCGTGCTGTGATGATATGTGTCAGCCTTGTGTTGTGGTGATGTGTTGCCAGCCTCGTGTTGTGACGCCAACTTTGTGTTGATGATGTTGTGTTGTCAGTCTCGTACTGTGATGCCAGATTTGTGTTGATGATATTGTGTAGCCAGCTTCATGTTGTGATGTCAGCCTCGTGTTGAAGACTCTCAGCCTAGTGTTGATGTTGATGATTCTCCAGCCTTTGTGTTGTGTTGTTGATGATATTGATGATGAGAAAAACTTTCGATCATTTATAGATATGCCAGTCAGATGTTGTTGATGATGTTGCCCTCTCTCTCGCCTGATGTTGTTGAAGAATACCCTTCTTGTTAAGGGGGAGTGTTGAAATATTGTAACTACAAAGAGTATTCTATTTATTATTGATGTATTATTCATTAGATCAATCCCCTTTTCTGGATTGATCATGTCAGGCATTGTAAATGACCAAATCCCCTTTTGTGGATTGGTCAAACCCTAATTGTAATATGAAAAATGAGAATTCGGCCCCCATAATAAATTAAGGTGGTTCTAACCACCCAGAAAGAGAAGTCGGCCCTGCCAATGAAAAGACACTTCCTTTCAGCACCTGTCAGATTGTATAAATAAAGGAGGCCAACGCCTCATTTGTTCACTCACTCACTTGACCATCCAGAGCGCAATTTTGGAGTTGCAGATGGAGAAGAAGGAAGAGAGAGAGAGGCGCATTACTTGGGAGAGGACTTTATGTAGTATTTGGTTCATTCTCTTGGCATTGTATTGGTTATATATATTAAGGAAGTGTTTGTTGGGTTTTCTCCCCCATGAGGGTTTCCCATGATAAATTATGTGTCTCTTGTGATTGTGTTTTTCTCAATGATCCTATCCATGCTATGGTTATCTAGTGAATTGAAAAGAAACCTAATAATAGATTAAACTCTAACCATTGTAGTAGTGACAATTGGTCTACACTTATATTTCAGGGCGATCGGACGGGGCAAGGAAAGGGTGTTGTAGCATCCTTCCAGTTGGCACTGGAGAACTCAGGGAGTTGGAGCTTCCTTCAGATTGGAGCCTGAGAATCATGGGGTTGTATCCTCCTTTTGGTCGGATCCAGAGAACACAAGGAGTTGGAGCTTTCTTTAGGTTGGAGCCTAAGAATCAAGGGCTTGTACACTCCTTCTGGTTGGAGCTAGAGAATTCAAGGAGTTGTAGCTTCCTTCAAGTTGAAGTTTGTAAATAGGGGGTTGTAGCCTCCTTCTAGTTGCCGCTAAAAAATTGGGAAGTTGGTGCTTCCAATGAATGTATTCTTGACAATATATAAGAAAGCATATTTTGGTTTTCTCTCATTTGAGTTTCCACATAAATTCTGGTGTATTGTATATTTAATGTGATGTTGATGATGTGATGATGTTTATGTTTATATGCTCATGATATATTGGATTAAATCATAGATGATACATTGGTGATATATTGTTGATTAAGTTAAAGTTTATATATTGTGGTTAAAAGTGGTAAAAGTGTTTGTATTGATTCACCCCCCCCCCTCCCCCCTCTCAGTATTCAAACATAGACCTTGTGAAGGAATCGAAACTGGGAGATCTTCTTGTAAGTCCCTATATCATGTGGAGTAGTCAGGGGAGTTAGAAAAAATAAATCAATTAAAGTAAAAACTCACCAAATGTCGTTTACCAAGGCTTGTGTTCGTCGACAACAACGCCAATTTTTTAGCACAAATTTCTACCCTCCAATCTAAGCTGATAAATCTATTATAACAATGATGAAAACTTGGATAATTCAAGGAGAAAAGCCCCAAATTGTCATGGTCTAGACCCCTCTCTATTTGGGCTAGTGTTTGCTAGCCTCGGGAGGAGGGGAGTCCCTAAGGTTAGTTGTTTTTGTCCTAAGTCTAATTTTCTACGTTTAATGATGAAAAACAGTGGTTCTTATGTCTTGGATAGCGTATTAAAACTGTCCAAAATGATTGGGAAAAGTAATTTTTTCATTTACGAAGGCTTGTGTTCCTTGGCAACAACATCAATTTTTTAGCACAAATTTTCACCCTCCAATTGAGCTGATAAATCTGTTATGACAATGGTAAAAACTTGATTAATTAAAGGAGTAATGACACTAAATGGTCACTGACCAAACCCCTCTTTGTTTGGGCTAGTGCTTGCTAGCCTCTGGGGGGAGTCCCTAGGCACCTTAAGTACCTTATTGTTGTCTTTAGGGTGGATTTTCTGCATTAAACCCAAAAAACAGTGAGTTGTTCATCTTGAACAACATGTCAAATAGTCTAAAAACGATGAGGAAAATATGTTTTTTTTTTTCGCTTTGAGGATTCCTGCAGGGTTAGCGCAATGATTATATAATGGAAATATAACAGAAAACTACTCAAGAGACCAATAAAATCACCATGAATAGTTCAAAAAAATAACAAAACAGATTGCAAAGTTCACAAAATATCGACAAGAAAAAGGTTAGAGAACAAACACTTAATTTCTTTATTGAATAGGCTTGCAAAAGGGTTGTCTACACCACAATAGGAAAGTTCACAATCGATACAATGATCACTTTTCTCCAAGAATGAGTCACTAGACTAAGAGAGAGAGAGAAGAATGAGAACGAAACATTATGTTGATGATGCTAAGAATCAACCAATAACCAATGAAGACCATCCAATATATGTTAGAATTTTATGCTTGTTCAATTTGTTTAACTTTCTTTAACATTTACATCAGCAGAAGCATAATAAATCATAAACCATAACCATAAATTGTAATATATATATATCACAAGAAGATAACCAAGCACAAGATATATCATGGGAAACCCTTCTACTCAAGGGAGAAAAACCCAGCCACAACCTTTCACTAGATAATAATTTGTCCAAGAGAAAATACCATAACCAAAAAGACGAAGTGTGTTATATCTCCAAGATGGCGCACTAGTCCAAGATAGCGTTAAACAAAAGAGAGAGAGAATGATCCAAAGATGATATGTCCAAATGAGAGATAACTCTCTCTATATATACAAGTCCAATGTGAATTGTTATGTCAAAAAGGTGTCTCTTCAACAAGGGTCGACTTGAGTTGTTTAGGGCTTATGCACAAGACGTTGGTCTTCTTCTTTCTCTAGGCATCATAGTGAAAGGTTGCATCAACACATCACGCATGGCTTCACCTGGTGTGGACGTCCTCATCTCTTTTAGGGGCTATGACCCACTAGAGCAAGTCATCATCATCGTCAAGGGTTGCTCCTGCATGACATGTCCACTTGGTCAACTCCTAAGGGACGTATCCACATGGTCTACTCCCATGGGACGTTGGGTGCCACACCAAGAAAACTTGTCACTACTTTGACAAGTGTCATGCTCAACTCCGTCTCAGAGGAGCATTCTCCAAGTCGACCTAGCCCGACATGAGGAGAAGATCAGGGGCGTCCCCACAGATCGGTCCAGCGCATCCACCTGGGCAGAAGACCTATCAAAGGTCGACCCAGCCTAACACAACTGAGGAGAAGACATGTCACGGGTAGACTCAACTCAGTCCATCGGGGAGAAGACGGTGAGAAGGCACGGGTCGACCCAGCCCACTACTCTGGCGAGAAGACACGGAGAATGTCTCACGAAGCTGCAATCATCAACACTCTCTCATAGAGAGATGGACATTCTCTGTCACGCCAAGTTTATCACGGAAGTACTCGAACTTCGACTTGGCAAGGGGCTTGCTGAGAACATCTATGATCTTCTCATCGGTAGGAAGGTACTCCACTCGTACTGCCTTCCTCTATGCCATATCATGAATA